>WEKW01001209.1:5152-70815 GCA_013389905.1 Sula dactylatra | reverse complement strand
CCAGGGCTCAATATTGGGGCCAGTTCTGTTTAATATCTTTTTCAGTGATCTGGATGAGGGGATCGAGTGCGCCCTCAGTAAGTTTGCAGATGATAACAAGTTGGGTGGGAGTGTCGATCTGCTCAAGGGTAGGAAGGCTCTACAGAGGGATCTGGACAGGCTGGATCGATGGGCTGAGGCCAATTGTATGAGGTTTAACAAGGCCAAGTGCTGGGTCTTGCACTTGGGTCACAACAAATCCATGCAACGCTACAGGCTTGGGGAAGAGTGGCTGGAAAGCTGCCCGGTGGAGAAGGCCCTGGGGGTGCTGGCTGACAGCCGGCTGGACAAGAGTCAGCGTGTGCCCAGGTGGCCAAGAAGGCCAACAGCATCCTGGCTTGTGTCAGCAACAGTGTGGGCAGCAGAAGCAGGGCAGGGATGGTGCCCCTGGGCTCAGCACTGGTGAGGCCGCACCTCGAATGCTGGGTTCAGTTTTGGGTCCCTCAGGACAAGAAGGACATTGAGGTGCTGGAGCGTGTCCAGAGAAGGGCAACAGAGCTGGGGAAGGGTCTGGAGACCAAGTGTGATGGGGAGCAGCTGAGGGAGCTGGGGGGGTTTAGCCTGGAGAAGAGGAGGCTGAGGGGAGACCTTATCGCTCTCTGCAACTACCTGAAAGGAGGTTGTAGTGAGGCGGGGGTTGGTCTCTTTTCCTAAGTAACAAGTGACAGGACGTAAGGAAATGGCCTCAAGCTGCGCCAGAGGAGGTTTAGATTGTATATTAGGAAAAATGTCTTTACTGCAAGAGTGTTCAGGCATTGAACCAGGCTTCCCAGGGAGGTGGTGGAGACTCCATCCCTGGAGGTGTTCAAAAAACGTGTAGACGCGGCACTTGGGGACGTGATTTAGGAGGCCTGGTGGTGTTGGGTTGACAGTTGGACTTGATGATCCTAGAGGTCTTTTCCAACCTTATTTATTCTATGATTCTATGATGGATCCTAGCCCTCGCCAAAGATTTCAAGTTTCTAAGTGTTGATATATATAAGGACCTTCCTTCTTCTCAGCCCACATCCACTGTTGCAATAATCTGGTACTATTTTTAGCCAGGAGGTAGGAAGTCTTCAATGGTTTAAGTCATCCCATGAGGGAATGGACACTGCTATACATCAAACTCATTAACATTTTCTTAGACTGGATCCTTCAGCAAGATGGGTGTTTTAAGAAACTGCTTTTCTCCCTTACTTGTTACAAGTCTTAAGAATGTTTAAGTATTTGGTAGCATTTTTGCTTCCATTTTCAGCAAGAGGGTCAGGAGTCATCAAATCAGATGGCTAAAAAAGTGAATGCCAGAAACAAAGGAATAAAAATCATAGTAGAACAAAAATAGAAGAGGTTGTAGAGAACACTTAGATTAATTTAAATTGGATTCACAGATAATTTTTGGAAAAATATCTTAGTGTTATTGTCAGGCATCTGTGAACTTGTGGAAGTCAGATGAGGTCCCATAAGATAGGAAAAAGCAAATACAGTGGTCTTTTTTAAGAAGGAAGAGGAGGAATAGAAGGCCAAAGGATACTGAGGAGCCAGCCAAACAGGCATAATTGAACAGTAACTATCTGAAAAGCATATATGGAGAAATGAGCAATAATGTGGTTTTGTTTAGAAAAATAAAAAAGTGTCAACTAAATTTAATTTCCTTTTGTGGCAGCCTTCAGGATAGGTAACAAACAGTAGTTAAATACTTGACTTTAGGATGTCTACTGACATTGTTTCACATCATTTTCTCACAAACTGGAGAAAGATAGTTCTGATAAAACCAAAGTAAGGTGGGTGAAAAACTGGTTAGAAAATGATTGTCTGAAAATAATTATGATTAGTTCAGTTTCCAGATGGATGTACTGTGAAAAACTTCTCAAGACTCCTTCTTTGGTTAGGTATTACAAATATATTGAGTTGTGCCTTGGATGATCAAACAGGGAGTATGAGTATTACACTTGCAAATGGAATCCAATGGGGTGAGGGCTGAAAGGAGTGGAGAATGGAACAGAAATCAGAACAGGGTGGAAGAAATGCATGCAGTTCAACTAAATATATGTTTGTCCACTTAGATAATAATAGCCTTAAGAAAGGTTATGGAATGTCTGGATTCAAAGTTATTTTTGGATAAAAGTGGGGTTTTACTGCTTCGCAATATGGACATGGTTCAATAAAATTAGGTAGTTTCCAAACTGGCCAAACATCACGTCAGAAGTATCTGTAAGACATGTCACATAATCCTTCTGCTTACACTTTAAGGCCTGTTATGGTTTAGCCCCAGTGTTTTTGCAGGTTATAAACAGATGAACTAGTGCTGTGGTTGTACCCCAGCTGGCAACTAAACACCACAGCCACTCACTCACTCCCCCGCAGTGGGATGGAGGAGAGAACTGGAAGAGTAAAAGTGAGAAAACTTGTGGGTTGAGGTAAAGACAGTTTAATAGGTAAAGCAAAAGCTGCACACAACAGCAAAACAAAACAAGGAATTCATTCACCACTTCCCATGGGCAGGCGGGTGTTCAGCCATCTCCAGGAAAGCAGGGCTCCATCACACGTAACTGTTACTTGGGAAGACAAACACCATCACTCTGAACATCCCCCACTTCCTTCTTCTTCCCCCATTTTATATGCTAAGCATGATGTGACAGGGTGTTGATCAGTTGGGGTCAACTGTCCCAACCCCTTGTGCACCCCCAGCCCACTCGCTGGTGGCGTGGTGTGAGGGGCAGAAAAGGCCTTGACTCTGTGTCAGCACTGCTCAGCAGTAATGAAAACATCCCTGAATTATTAACATTGTTTCCAGCACAAATCCAAAACATAGCCCTATACTAGCTGCTATGGAGAAAAGTAAATCTATCACAGCCAAAAGCAGCACACCAGAAACATACTTGTTTTGGCCAGTGTAAAGGCTGGTCCAGATTTGAAATTTTAATTCTGAGGACACAACTCAAGGACCAGATGCTGTTTGGAAGATCCTATCTCAGTGCTTTTTCATGATAACTGGTCTGCTCCGAGGTTTAATTTCTACCTATTGGCCAAAAAAAAAAGGCACCTCTGTTTCATTTGTTAAAGAACTGTTTCCATCACTTATACTTTAGAAGCCATAAGGAGACAAAGATAAGTTGGGTGTTTATCTTTAGGCTATGTGACTGTTACTGTTCTCCCACCCCAAAGTGGACACAAAGCATGACTGCCTCTGTACTTTCGTCATGTTGCAAAAACCTCTGTCATTATGATAGTGCCCATTTCTTCTGTCCCTTGCAAATTCACATCTGTGTGATAGAAAGTTTCAGGCACCAGTGCCCACTTCTGTCATACCAGTTACCCAAGAAAGAGCCACAAAATGCATCAGATTGACTGCACTGCAAGCAGGTTCCACTGCAAGGCATGATATATCATACCTCAACAAACCATGAACTGATGCTTCAGTCAATATTTTTCCTTTGATGTTCTTTGCTGAATTTAATTATTGGGTTTGACTTCAAGATTCTGTCATCATCAGCATGAAAATGATTGCCTGAGTAACTTACTGCAGCAGAAACCTCATCATTTGATATCAATGACTTTCAATTAAATTGCAATAAAAGATAAACAAAACTTTTCAAAAGCAAATTTGTCTCTGTTTAAATATTTCTGATTCTATTTCCTGAGAGTCAAGTTGCCCATCTGAAATGTCAGTGGCTATGAAACCCAATAGGTGCCTCTTTCACCTTTGTTGAGCCGATTCCAGTTACACACTGTCCCATGGTGAGCGAGTATTAAGTAGAATTTCAGTAAACTAATTGCACAGGGCTCTGCGACAAGCTGACCTGATTGCCCTCTCTTTGCTGTGAATGGCTCCATCTTGCCAAAAGGAGAAAACTAGGTTGTCTTTCAGGAATGCCATGTCAAGATCATGAAGTACTTTGAAAATTAGGACCAATTTATCAAATATGATGTGATACTCTGAGAATATCACACTCCTTCCTCTTCCCAACCATTTATGAGATTTTTTCCTAATCCTAAACCTTCTTTCCTCTGCAAACTTCTCAGATCTTAATGCTTTATCTATCTACTTTCCTCTTGAGATAGTACTGCTCCCTTGCAAATATTCCTTGCAGTATGCATATGCAAAGGCAAAGAACAAAGAGGGCATGATGGTCTTTTTCAAATATATGGAAAGCAAATACAAAAGAAGGAAGAATTAATGTGTTTTACATGTCTTTGGTAACTAGATAACATGTAATAAACTTCAGCAAGCAGGTTGTTGGATATTGCACCAAACCTTCTAACACAAAGAACAGGTAAGCACTAGCACTGGCTGCCCAGACAGGTGGCCCAACCTCAAACACTGGAAGGTTTTATGAGTTTCCTAGTTGTCCCTGTCTTGAAGTTCCTCCTAATACAGGAGTATGAGTGCGAAGCTGTGGAGCAGATCATATTTCTCCAATCTCACCCTNATATATATGTTCTTATGTTCATCTCCAGTGGTCAGCAGAATCTGGGACACGCTTTTGCAAATATTGTATATTCTCTATCTATATGCATTTACATAAGAAAATACACAGAATAATGCAGAATAACCTCGTTTAGGTTCTTTATTTTTTCATTTCTCTTTTGCTGAAAAGTGTGAATGACAAATTTCTTATTTTCTAAAGATGTAATTAACTTCCCGTCCCCCTGCATAGTAAGTGCCAAATAGCTTTCACATGGATCCAGGAATTTAATTAAAGTACAGAAATCAAGGTTTTTAAAAATCATTTTTATTAGTTAAATAAAATTATCTTAAATGTCCTAGATGCATAAGAAGAGTTAGAGAGCTTTTAATGACATGTTTTGCATCTAGGATGAAGTTAAACTATAATGTGTACAAATAAATTGAACAGATTGCTTCAGAACTCCACAAGATTTTACCACAGCATTACAGTAGCAGATCTCATCCTTCCAGATGGGAATAAAGAATTTTCCCACTTCTTTGATTCCCAGTTGATTTCTTTACTTTGAACATGCTAGCACTTAAACAAGTTGACTGTATCAGTGGTATAAACAGAAAATACTCTGCACTGACACTGAGCTTAGTGGCACCAGCATTAATCTAGCTATTTAACGAATCCACTTCCTGCTACTTGCTCAGTACTTTTCACAGGTTAAATGGTTTCACATTTTTATAACTTTGATAAGAATTCTAAACTGCTTGAAATTATTTTAATTTAAATGATTTATATAAATGGCAGTAACTATATATCTCAGTTCTAGCTTATTCTAAGTAGATTAACAGAGGTGTCAGAATTTAGAATTAAATATTAAGGACACATTATTGAAATAAAAACATAACTGTAAATCCCATCATTTCATCTGATATAACTGATTTTTAGCATTTTATTATCTATCCATTTTCCTGTGATTTCAGGGTACATAGTGTATTTTGTATTGCAATATTGAAATAATATGCAATAAGAAGTCGTGAAAATCATTTATGGAATGGGTTACAACTCACCTAACATTAGCTGTTTAAAAATTATGTGCATAGTCTCATCTAGTTAGATAGGTCCCTTAATCATCTTCAAAAAGATATCTTCACCAGGAGATTCATCTTAGACTTATCTTAGAACTTTTATTAGATGGGGAGGAAATAGCATTTGGACATGAATGTCAGTCTCCAGGGGCTGTTGATGGCTCCTTGGTGGTTAGTTCAGACCAGATATCTAACCTTCAGATGGCTGAAGTCAGGTAAGATGAACGTACTCTTAGAGAATATGAGGGTCACTTGTGTTGTCAGCTACCATCATTCATCCAGGTAGTCTACCAAAGACATCGTTCCTTGTAATGGGGCTGAAAATTGCTGTCAGAAAGGGCACGGAAGCTTCCCTCTGGGCAGAAATTGTGGAACGTTTCAGGAAGTCTATCCCCCTCCTGTATTGATGTTAATTAACTCGGCTCTGTAGACAGATGCAATTACAATTCACAGCAAACAAAGGTCTGCATCTATCTACCATGAGATAATCCTGAAGCAGCCTCATCACAACAGGCTGGCACTATCCCTTGGTGCCTAGATCAGTCTTGCCCCTGGAAGTGCATTCTTCACATGCTGACCGTTGGATGTTCAGGCATTCCTCGGCAGTACATGAGTTAAAGTCTAGGCTGCTGTCCAGGGAATATTAGGGCTCATCTCCAGATAAGCACTCTTCTGTGGAGGGTTTTTATCTTGGGTGTTTTTCTTTCAGTCATAAAGAAAGAAGGAGAGTAAAAAAATGTTAATGCAATGCCATTCCCCTAAGAGAAGGTGGAGCAGCCTCAGAAAAACCAGCAGAGGAGGAGAAAGAGACCAGCAGGAAGTCTGAAGGTTAATACCGTGCCCTTGTCATTCTCTGCATAGGAAAGCTGCCAAGAGTTTCCTTTGTCACACTGCTTTTTCTGGAGGCCTTTTGACTTCATTTAGTTGGTGAATGGAAAGTTGCACATGAAATAAATAACGTTTGTGAGACCAAATGTTGCCACAACGTTGTTCTTGCATGATGGTCTTCTCACTGTATTTTCCTTTGGAAACACCCTTTCACCCCATTTCAGATGCTTCTGCTTGCTTCCCTTTAGATCTGTTCTCCAGACCCACACCAGCATGGCCTTTTCATGATATCTTACGCACTACAACAGCTCTGAATTCTATTTGTTATATACAGCAGCAAATAAAAGCACAAGCAGCTCCTTTTTCACTTCCCTTTTTTGTTCAGCAACATACAAGATTTCTTTCACTTCCAGACTGTGCCATCTTTTGGGCCAGAGATTATTTTTACCAGTTCATTCCATAAAACATATTATTATTGTTTAATAATAATAATAATAACAACAACATCAACAACAACAAATGATGAGTGAATGATGCAAAATAATTCTCATCTGAGGAAACATGTCAAGGTAAGAGATGACATTGGATTTACTCAACCCATGTCTACTAGCAATGTGGACATAAATGAAGATACCCATTATAGCCTTCTAGAAACTTGTGGCCATTGTACCTACACAAATATATACCTGTTTGACTCTGCCCACAGTCCTCATCTACCCCCTTTAAAGACCCATTTAATGCTCATCTCTGCCAATCTGACAGAGATGCCAGTAGTGTAATGCAGGGACAAATGTTTTCTCCTTGTTTCCTTCATGTGTGTCCCCCTTCACTGAAGTGAAGATGGTTTAACAGCAATGAGAAATTTATGGTTGGCAGGTAAACACCTCCTGGAAGAGGGATTTCTGTTCATCTGAAGCTCATGTGTCAGTGATCCAGAGCAATGCAACTCCTCATTAAAGACATATGTTGATATGTGCTAATGCCTTGCTGGAGCCATCAGGATGAATGGACTTGTGACTGGCCTGTGGGATGTCTCATTCTTACTGTTCTTTATTCATTTAGTATAATGGAGATAAAGAAATCGAAACAGGAGTGTTTGACAGGATAATATGCTTGTGATGCTCTGAAAATAAACATCTACCTCTGTCTTGACATTTATTATCTATAAACTGCTTGGCTTCTTTCTGGCAGTTTTATTGTGTCAGGAGACCATTATCCTGTCACAGCACTGTATTGCACTGACATTATCTCTTGAGTAAATTTTGGTATTGAATTTACAGTTCCGTGGGTATTTCCAGCCTTACACTGTTGAAGGCTCAAAGAAAGGTAGGGCAGGTCTTTGAACATACAGGTGATGAGACTGCACCAAGGTCCATGGGATGGACCAGCTCAGGTACCTGGGTGCTGGTGGGAAAACTCTTGGCAATTGGATAGACAGGAGGTCTACTTCCTTGCACTGGAGCAGGGCTTGCTACGTGCACAAAGAACATGGGGCAAGCTGTCACAGCAGAATCACAGCCTCTCGGTGGATGTTAATAATACTTCTACTGTGTCTGGAAACAAAGAAAGAGAATTACCTGGTAATACCATGCATCTTATGGGGCATTATCACCCTAAGCATGTGCCCAGTAATGAAATCTTAAAAAGAATGTAAACAAACCCCAGCGTTAATTTGCATAAATTTACTTCTGCATGAAGATAAAAGATTCTAAGACTGGCCAGTTATGGTTACTGACAAAACCAACCCAATGAAACTCGAAAATTATGTTCATTCTGCCATAGTGATTTGTAGTGTTTCCAATGCCAATCAAACAAAAAAAAAATCTTTTGAATGCATTTACTAAATTGTGGATCCATTGAAAAGGCACTGTTTATGGTCTGCTAACACCTCAAGAAATATGTGCTTCCTGGAAGAAACTACAGAGGCAATTTCTCAATATCTCAGAGATGTAAAGTGTTAGGGGAACTGATAACTCCTCCATCCAGAGACCCATAAGAACCATCCCTCTTGTTAGCCTAACTAATGATTTCTCACGTAATAAAAAGAAATCCATGAAAAGCAGCGAACATAGACTTTTGCAGCCAATTAATAAAATTCACAGACTTAGTTCCCAGGGTAGAGAGCTGATCAAAATCTTCCAATGCTGAGAGTGTGTAGCAGCATTTTGACCATCTAGTTGAATTTCATTTATAAAATGCACTGTAGCTCCTATACAACAGCTCCTACCTCCTCCATATTCTGACATCTAGCTTTGCAAGGCTGTTCTCTCCCTCGTTTGACCACTTCTTTTTATGCTTTACCTGCAGCCTAAGTTTCCTGCTTCTTTTGCCCTTCATAATCCAAGCATAGATGCTTCCACTGAGCCTTCAACCAGAGAACATAATCCCTCCTTTTGGGATTTTGATGTTCGTTAGAAGCAGAGGCAATATTTTTAGTTTTATTAAGAAGGCTTCAGTTCCTACTGGGGGACTGAATTTCTAGTGTACAATGTGCAGCCATGGTAAGGAGGCTATAGATATTAATTTGGCAGCTTTACAGTCTCTTCTCTTTAGTTTCATCCTATTTCCTACTTGCAAAGAAGGCAATCTTGCCATGCATGCCTCCATCATTTCTAGTTTCCAATAGCTCAGGCTTTGTTTGACTACCTGCAGATTGCTTATCTGTACCTCCAGAAGGGGAAAGTTTGGCACTAAGGGCTTTGTGGTACTGCCTAGCTCTGGCAAATATGCACAGTTCTTGTTAGATATCAGATAACACTTACGTGTAGCCACCATAACAGACATAAAAATCTGTCCTGGTTTTTAATGACAAGGTGAGCATTATCCAATTTCAATTTTTCCTTATCTCCAATTCTAAGTGCATAAGCTTTCTACATTACATCCCTGTCATTTCCTAAGTTTGGGATTAGAAGAGCTTGTGAATGTTAGATTCATGGAATTGCTTTTTTAAAAATAGCCATTGCTTATAAAAATATTCCTTTTTTTCAAGCTGTAGTGTCCTATTTTTAATAGCTTACCTATTTTTAAGAGAGTGTTCCTTCTATTTTCAGCCATCTTCCCTTCTGAAGCACACTAAGGAGTCATTCTTAGGTAGTAGTCAGATGTCCAAAAAAAAGTCCCATGCCAAGGGATGAAAATATTCCAAAAAATATTTCCATGGAGAAGGCATAATGCTACATGACCATGGTGCTCAAGGCGGGTATATGCATTCATGTATAGTTCATCCACAGAAATGCCAAGTATCTCATTAATTTCAAAGTTTCAGTGCCAGTGGTTTTCTGACATTTTTTTTTTTCCAGACAAAGATTTTACCCTGGGCAATCATTCCATCACCATCCTCTGTCTGCCAAGAAGCTACTGGAGTCAAGTTGTACATTTGTAATGGTTAGGAATCAATTTGACTGACATGTTACCCTGCCACAAACATTTGTGAAAACACTCCTGTTACAAGATACTTTTATTTTGCACAACAGTTCAGAGGTCTAATCTCAATTGGTTTTTTTGGGCTCCCTCTGTGGTGAGTGGAGAGGCAAATGGCACGTGGGGGACCCTGGTCCATCTTGTCTCAAAATCAGTGGGACAAATTTCCCTCCAGAGGTACCATTTTCCTCCCTTGGACTGGAAACGGCATTATGACATTGAGTGTAGCATGAGTCAAATCTCTTTGCAGGTTGCTTGACAGTATTGACTAGGTTCCCACTGAGCATAATGGCAATTTAAACACTTTAATGAATCCACCTGGATGTGGGTGCCAACATGTAGATATTTGCAGCTGGAGCTGAATCCCAGCCTCTCCGACAAGCTCAGAGAAAAGGCCTGATCTTTAAAGAGCAAAGGTTGGGTCAAACTAATCCTTCTCTGTACAGCAAACCCTACCTGACTTGATATTTTTTCTTTTTCAGGTTAAGAATTTTTTCTTCAGTGGGCTGCTGAACATTATGCAATCCCTCATCATTTAATTGATTGTTCTTTGTCCAAATTAACAGATCATCTGCAATTACCTCCATCAGCCAAACTCCTCCAAGATCAGAGAGTTTACAACAAATACCTTTGCCTCATTGAAACAAATTGGAGTTTTGCCAGGGATTTCAATTGAGTCAGGATTTCACTTCTAAAATTTTTGGTGTTTTTGATATGCTTCAGCAATCAGATTTTTTTTTTCTTGGTAAACATCTATCTTCAAAAGAGGATTCTGAAAACGTCCCTCTTTCTTAACCCAGACCTGCCAAAAAAACTTTGGCTGCCATCCAACACTGAAACACATTCTCTTTTCTTCCTCCTTAACTTTCCAGTGACATTAAAGATTATGTGCATTAAAAAAAAGCCTAATATATAATGCAAAACACAACTGGTGGAGGATGGTGTAGAAGAAGGCAATTTTGCTTTAGGCCACCAATCTCTGCTTTCTTCTAAATTTTTTTGACATGACAGTCACATTAACACCAAGTCTTACAGACCAATACATGTAAAAAAATACCTGATGCAAAATTTTGTGGGTATTTTAGCCAAAAACATAAACCATGATATGTTTTCATACCTTGGTGGTAAGCATAACTGTACCAAATCACATGAGTTTGTCTTGTAATGGCAAGTGAAGAGCAGGAAGATGTAAGACAGAAAGAAAACTGAGGGAAGAGAAAATCACTGCTTGAAATAAGTATTGGAGAAAGGCACAAAGAGTGCGAAATGTATTTTTTTCTTTATTTTACATCCTCTAAAAATTAACTTAATAAGCTACTATTAAAACGGAAGGGAATTAAAGTGAGAGGTAAATAGGTGTGGAATTTTTTTTTTTTTTTAATAATGAAGCAGCTATATGTTTTGATAATCTTGGAAGCCACAGCTACTCTTCCTAGATTCAGTGTGTTTGAATGGTAGGAAGAATGAACAATCTAACCTGAAGGACATCCAGAAATTAAAAAGAAGATAGATTTCTGCAGCTAATACCAAAGCTGGTCAACATTTTTGACTGGGAACAATTTTTCCTTTGGAATATGTGGCTTTGTTAAGAATAACATATAATTAAATTAAATCATTGTTAATACAGACTGTCACAGGAATCTATTTTGGTGAAGAAACTAATCCTTTACTGAAAATTGCATTCTCTTGAAGAACTTACATGGCTTCAAAATTCCTAAGGAAAATATGAGTTTCCTCTACAGGAGGAAACTTTATCCAAAGATAGTCATCTCTGTAGGTTTCTTCCTAAGAAGGAATCTTCCTAAAAAGGAAGGAGACTATAGAGCCTATCAACCTGCAGCAGCAACTGCAGAAGTTAATAGCTCTGATAACAAACATGGCTGAGCATATAAACTCTGCACACCTCAGATTAAAGCCAATATGAGTTTCTCAAGTGCAATAGTTTATAGTTTCAAACTCAGTGAAAGGCCTCTCTGAGAAACCAAGGAAAGCATAGTTTACACATATTTAATCTTCATGATTAGAATGTTACCAGAAAACTGCATGCCAAGTTTTGATTTTAACTATAAGAATTAATACCATTACTGGTTCACAGAATAAAGTAGGCTCATGGGAGATACCTTCATCAGGGATATAGGCTGAGTCCATGGACCGTGGATGCAGGTCGTTGCAGGAGCAAGAAGCAAGAAATGCTGGGGAGCTGGAGATCTGTTGCAGATATCTGCTGAGCCTGGAGCAAGAACTTTAGCCAAGTGAGAACATTTTCCCTTTTCTCTGATGGATGACATAGTGTTTGCAAGCATTTGTACACAGCATTTGTAGAGTCTGCAACCAAATAGCAAACGTGAGCTTCCATCCTGAGGGAAACACTGAGAATTACACTTTTGGAAACTATTTTCCCAAATGTTTTCATCTTAAACCAGGATGAAAATTTTAAACAAATTATCATGTAACTCATAGATTTTTCAGTTTGGAATTGTCTCTTCATTGAGAAATGTTAAACCTAAATTACTTTCTCCTTTTTTTTTTTTTTTTGATTAAGCTTTCCTGAACCATAAATTTCATTGCTCTTTCTGTGGCAAGGAACAACTCTGTCTTCACTCGTTTTTTTTAAATTTTATTTTAATGTTATTAACAATACCTTATGCTGGCAGGGGTGATGGAAAGCTTGAATTCTGTGTGAGTGTATTATACAGGAAAATTACATCCAGCAGAGACTCAGTCCCCATATATAGCCATCTTAATGTGTTCTCATGATAAAATATTAAGGAATAATTGTAATATATGTATGCTAATGCATTGAAATAAAGTTCATATTAAATCTTGTTTTAATGAGGGATAAGGAAGGGCAGACTTTCTGAGCATCTTGAGCCCATCTAATGAGCTGATCCTGATGTTCTGTGCCTGCATAAGGAACTTCAACAGCAAAGGTTTTGTGCCTCCAGTAGAGCCAAATATCCAGTCTGTTGTTGCACTCTGTGAATAGCATGAGGTGTCCTTCCAGAGTCTTTCAAAGGATGAGACTTGAATGATTAAGGTTGAAATATTTGCTGTCCCTCTGTTGCTAAGGGTCAATACTGATGGAGTAAAATGTGCTGCAGCACCTTCTGTGAGCTCATTCAGTGTCCACACTTCAAGTTGACAAGAAGCTGCATAGTCACAACCAGTGAGAAACCAGCTTTGATGCTATATGGAGAAAAAAGATATTGTAAATTAAAGTCAGTGTCATGCTGCCACTATTAATAGCTTCTAGCCATTGCAGATTGTGGATTAGATGAACCCATACCAGCCTGCAAAAGGCCATGAAATCAGCTGCAAAACAAGCAGATTAAAAGCAGATCAATCAGGTGTATCTCCAATCCAATGTATTTAAAGTAAAGCTCCTAGCAACTCCAGTGATATTTGGATTAATCCCTAAAGAGTGTATTACTTTTATAATGATGGTTACTAAGAATATTTCAGATGAGCAGCTTAGAACGTAATATTTGGAATATCATGGACTATTTAAGGTAGATGAGCCCTGACATATTAAGATGTCAGTTCTATTCTGATACAAAAAGTCTCCATAAGCTTGACAGATCCAGACATCATCTTTTAATTGTGCTCTGATCGCTTTCCCCTGAAGCACAGATGTCTTTTGGGCTGGTGATTTGAACACGGTGTCCTGTGCTTCAGAAATGTGCCTGAAAACCAAACTTTGCAGTCAGAACTTAATCCAAAGGCAAATAAAGTCATCAAGAAAGTTTGGATTGTGCCCTTTGGACTGAACAAAAGTGTCAACTAATAATGTTGTTCTAACTTTTGGAGTTTTCTTTAATTAATCTCCTTTAGACAAATGTTGGAGTAATCAAGCTTTGTGGCAGAACTTTTACTTGGAAAAAAATGAGCTTGTGGGAAATAGAAAATATTTGCAAAAGCAAATTCACAAACCTGTAAACATGCAAATCCATTTAAGAAAATCTTCTAAGAGACCATGTGGAGGATCCATCTCACCTGACTGTATCCACCTAAGAAGTACAAAGAGTCCACTCTGTATAACACTGGAATAATTCCTGTCCAAGACAAAAAAAGTATAGGGTCACATTCAATTTTGCAAACCCAAAGTTGTACCAAAAAGCCATTTACTTATTAACAGTGATCAGTATAATACATCACATAGAAAATAAAATGTTGCCCTACCATTGATTTGTTTGATCAAGCACTACAAATGGGGGGAAACCAACTAATAAACAATGTAACAACGCAGATAATCGCTTTCTGTGAAATTAAGACACAGGTATTGAGATTAAGCCTGTGTTTGAGAAACAACCAATCTGTGAAGGAAACGCGAGCTTTGTGAATATCAAAATTTGAAGCAAAGCCACAATAAGGTGTAAGACTTAAGTGTTATGATCCAGAAAAGCAAAGGATATTTGCTGAAGCTCCCAGGAGAAGTGAGCTTACCAAACTTGCTCTATTTGTTATGAGGCCCTTCACAGTAAGGAGACAGAAAGGACCGCCTTCTACCAACAGCCTTCTGAAACCCCACTAAACGATATCTGAAACAGCGCTCTGAACAGCCCTCTGAAACCTGACTGAATGGTCTCATCCTATGTTTGCCCTCACTAGGCACCTTGAAATCTCCTGCCAAGTCCCTTCACTCCCTCCAGGTCTTTGGAACCTCATAAAGTCTACCAAAGTCCTCCCAGCTCAGACCTCACAAACCCTCACTGGCCACCTCCAGCCCACCCTGCTGTCCCTGGGACCACCCTGCCACTGCCAAGAAGCCCAGAGCCTGCCAGGCAGTACCTTGAATCATTCTGTCATTCTCCAAAAAGCCTTGTAACTGCTTCATCCATCCACTTTTTTTTGTGTCCTGTGAAACTGGCTTCATTTGGCCATGATGCAAGGAATGAAAATTGTCTTTGTTCTGTCAAGAGTGAGGACTGGAGGGTGCTGCAGGGCTGAGGACCAGATGACAGAATATGAGAGACAAGAGAAGGACAGAGAAAAGGGCTGGGAAGAAGATTGTTGCACTTTACAAAGTGAAGACAATTTAGGAATAATACTAAAAATAAAAATGAAAAAAAGAAAAAGATAAAAAAAACCCCATGAACCTTCTTACCAGGAATTAATTATTGAAAAATGCAAAGCAATAATTGTGTGAATGAATTCTCCAGTAAAATTAATTACATTAATGAAGTAGTTATTATAGCAAGAAAATCCTGTGATCAACAAATATGAAGAGTCTAGGCAAAGAATGGGATGTTGCATAAAAGTATTTTCACTTCAGTTACTGTGAATATCTGAGCTGTGTTTTCAGTGTGGATGGACTTGACATGAAACATTTAGGGTTTTTTTCTTTTCATTTCCTTCAGATCATTTCATAAGATGAGGTGATGTGGGAACATAATATTTGCGGGGGGGGGATAATTCAGTTTGAAAACAAACACTTAGTTTCAAATAAATGTCAATACTTGTAGTCAAAAACTGTTCTCCAAATAGTATGCAAACTTCCAAACATCTCTGGAGCCTCTGTTCAAGGAGGCTACAATTCACTGAACAATATCACCCAGTTCTTCTCTGGTGCAAATGTATGATGCTGTGGGAAGGCAATGAATTATTGGTAATGGGCATTGGTAATTATGGGTAACGGCAATAGGAGAACAGTGAACAGCAAGTCTATGGCTGCATAGGATGGGTGACAGCTACAGCCCAGAAACAGGCACTGTGAAAGACACAGCCTGAGAGTCAGGCTTCAGTCTGGTCACTGAAATACTTTGCCGCATAATTCTTTATAAGCAGAAGAGTGGAAAAGCCCTACTCACTGCCCTCTTCACTCTCCGACATCCTTGTACTGAATACCTCTCACAGTGCTCACGTTCAGCTGTTTCAGTGCACCAAGGCTGCCTCTAGATCTTGTTTATCCCTCCCATTCAGAAACCTCTCCTTTTGAACAACCTACACATGGAAATATCTACCACTTTGAAGAAATGTGAACTTAATTCTGTTCTGAAGCATCCACACAATCCCTAATGATATCTGTGGAGCAGAAATAGGGGTAACTGGAAACAGAATGTAGCCAATTATATTTGCGATTTCAATCTACAATGTGAATAATGGAAAAAACCTACCTCTGAGTTTGTCTTCACTGCAGGGTGCTTTTTCAAATTTTATTTGAGATTTATTTTACTGACTTAAGGGAATTAAAAATACTTAGTGGAAGAATTCATCTTGTACATGGACACTGGCTGAGAAACTGTAACTGCTTCCCTGAAAAAAGGATCACTAGCCAGTGAAGAAATCATCAATATTTAATCTCTTGCCTTCCATCTGATACATAGCTTTAATTGGGAAGTAACATTCAAGCTTTTGAATGTGACCTTGTATGTTGATTAGGTTGTTCCCCCAGCAGTTGAATGTCGTCAGTTATCCCAGCCATTTACAGAGAACACTCTGCATAATGTGGAGCGTCCAAGTGTTTAAGGGAATGCAGCTCCCTCAGGGGTCACTGGGAAAAATATAGACATTGCAATACTGTTCCATGTACAAGCAGTAGTCAGAGAATCTCAAAGAGGATGTTTTCTGTCTTATCTGGAGGGAAAATCATAACCAAAATGCAATCCCTGTGGAAGAGAACTGCTGCACACAGCAGTGCATGCCATACACCCTGTGCAAATTATACCTGAACACAAAAAGGCTGCCCCTCCAGGAACAGAGCATGTGGGAATTATGTAGGTAAGTGAATAGAAAAGCTGGTGAAGACACTCTTTGCATTTAATTAGATACATAGCAAGACCTATTTTAGTACTTATCTATGCAAGAAAGAGTATAAGCTATGATTTTTATATATATTCTCATAGCTTAAACTTTTTCTTGCACAGATAAGAACTATCATATATATATAAAATAGCTATATTTTAGCTATAATTATATATTATATTATATTATGTTACACATTTTGTATAAAATGTTATATATATAATATAGCTATATTATAGCTATAATTATATATATAAGCTAGGCGCGGTGGCAAAGCTGGGCCTGCCACCTTGACTGCTGATGCTTACATGGATTTCATTCACTTCACGGAGGAGGAGATTTAGTAGGTTTTATATGCAGCACAGTGGCCATGATAAGCACCGGGGAGTGTTACTCCTGATTTAAACTCAGGGGTGTGATAAACTGCGTAATCAAACATTGGCTCTGCATGTTGAATGTGATCTCTCAGCTAAAATAACTCTGAACAGATCATTTTGCATAAAGGAAAATTATAGACAGCCTGTTGGTGGGTCAGTTCTTTTTAGCATCTCCTCTTCTCTCTGAGAATTGTGACAAACCTAGATCCTGACCCAGGCACATTTCTTGTGTGAACCAAAGCTGGAAAACTAATTGCTCAAAAACTAATAATTGTGACAATTTTGTTCATAGATAAGAAGTGACACTGTGAAGTTCATTGATACAAGGGAAACATCTGCTAACACATTGCCTAGTCCAAATCATAGCAGTTCTTCTAGAGAAGAGGAGACTGGTTGTGTTGGATGGGACAAGCTCTGAATGGGTGCAAACATCCTTCCAGAGGCCAGCTGAGCACAGCCCAGCATCCGATGTGTCACCGACTTACAGCCAGGATGGCTCCAGTTTATGCAGGTATAAGAAATTGCTTTCATGCATCACAACAAGCTGCTCAGATAAGGCTGTTTTAAAACACTGCTCCTGTTTTATTAACTCCCTGAGCTAATGTTAAAACTAGCTTGAGGTAGGATAGAAGTTTTTCCAAGCTCACAGTATCCTCTCCATTTTACTGAGAATCCACAACTATCCTCCCAGTGTTTGGTAACTCAAAATTTAATTAGCAGAATTCTTGAAAAATTATTATATATGCTCCCCCCCTCCCCCCCGCCCCGATGATTCTCAGTTCAAATCAATGCCATTAATGAAGCAAATTTAAACCTGAGCAATAAGGCTAAATGCAGATGTAGTGGTGTATAGCATGCTGGGAATGGGAAAGGTAACTCAAAGGGGGAGCTTCTTCCCATCACAAGACTGGGATCCTACACCACACCAGGCTGTGCAGTTTGGAAATATGCCAAATGAAATCTTATTACTATGAATCTTTCATTATCCATTACTTCCTAACTCAAGCTACGTACTTTAAAGTGGAGCTGCAGGCCGATGTTTAGCTCTACTTTAATTACCACTAAGACTTTCTATGTGAAGAATATGGTTCATCTAGTCTGACTTTTGCTGTCATAATATGGAGGTCTGGTCTGAAACACTCATGGTCAGCATGGAGAGACAGGAACCTCCTGAAGTGTGTTCATCCCATCAAAATGCAGGTGCCAAAACAAGTTTGATAAATCCATCCCTAGAGGTAACCTGATCGCAGTAGAAATTAAGAAAACCTCCTTAGACTATATGGCTAATTGTTGGACAGCAGAGATTTAGTAAATTGAATCCTGTCCTATAAGTGAATCATAGAATCATTAAGGTTGGAAAAAACCTCTAGGATCATCAGGTCCAACTGTGAACCCAACACTACCATGTCCCCTAAACCATGCCCTGAAGTGCCACATCTACATGTTTTTTGAACACCTCCAGGGATGGTGACTCCACCACCTCTCTGGGCAGCCTGTTCCAGTGCCTGAACACTCTTGCAGTAAAGACATTTTTCCTAATATACAATCTAAACCTCCCCGGTGCAGCTTGAGGCCATTTCCTCGCGTCCTATCACTAGTGACTTGGGAGAAGAGACCAACCCCCACCTCGCTACAACCTCCTTTCAGGTAGTTGCAGAGAGCAACAAGGTCTCCCCTCAGCCTCCTCTTCTCCAGGCTAAACAACCCCAGTTCCCTCAACCTCTCTTTGTAAGACCTGCTCTCCAGACCCTTCCCCAGCTCCGTTGCCCTTCTCTGGACACACTCCAGCACCTCAATGTCCTTCTTGTCCTGAGGGACCCAAAACTGAACACAGCATTCGAGGTGCGGCCTCCCCAGTGCTGAGCACAGGGGCACCATCCCTGCCCTGCTCCTGCTGCCCACACTATTGCCGATACAAGCCAGGATGCTGTTGGCCTTCTTGCCCACCTGGGCACACGCTGGCTCATGTCCAGCCGGCTGTCAGCCAGCACCCCCAGGTCCTTCTCCACCGGGCAGCTTTCCAGCCACTCTTCCCCATGCCTATAGCGTTGCATGGGGTTGTTGTGACCCAAGTGCAAGACCTGGCTCTTGGCGTTGTTAAACCTCATAAAACTGGCCTTGGCTCATTGATCCAGCCTGTCCAGATCCCTCTGTAGAGCCTTCCTACCCTTAAGCAGATCAACACTCCCACCCAATTTGGTGTCATCTGCTGTCGTCTGCATATACTCTGGGATATGGGTGAGGTGCCACCTCTTCTGTTCTAGTTATGAAGCACTAAATAAGGAAAACGAACAAACCAAAAACCATGGTTAGTTGGCTATACTTAGTAAGAACTTTTTCCTCTGAAGCAAGTTTTCCTGTCTTCCTGGCAGCTGGGCTTGGTTCAGTAATCAATTCCTGTCATCTCATACTGGGTTCACCCCCTAGTGGGTTGGTATCACACTCATCCTCAAATTCTGCACATGTAGAATCAGAAATAAGCTCTTTAAGGTTGATTTTTCACCTTTTCAGTCTGTCAGGAATGACTTGTAAAGTGATGTAAGGATTTCTTTTCAAGCTCAGTCCCAGTTGATGAACATCTGCAAGTACATGGAAAATTCAACAATATGAAGTGATAACAGGTATATTATGTTGGACTTCAGTACATGCAGTCCTGTTCCTAAAATGCAGCCTCTGGGCTATTTAGACTGGCCTGTACTGACCCTTAGCAGCTATTTCTGCAGCTCATCTGATAGGATCACGTGCTTTCAGTGCTGATGACCCCTGCTTCTATCCATGTTCTGTATCAGCAGTCAGATTTTATTAGATAAAAATCATAAGCTCCTTTTCCTTGTTATTTTCTTTTTTTAGGGCCAGGAATCATTTCCCCAAAGTTTATATGTCTAACTGTTATGTCATTACTTTAGACTGGTCAGCTAGATTAAAAGATCTTCAAGGCATGTCCAGAGACCATTTCATTCCCAGTCTTAAGAGGAACTGATTCACTTTCAGGGAATACCCCTCTCTCTGTTGTCTGTCTGTCAGTCAGGGTATGTTAACATAGTCTAGATATCTCAAATGTTATTCCAATCTGGATTCACATCTAATTGTAGGTGCCTACAGGCATGTTTATGTATGACCCAGGGACTCAACACTACTGCTCACACATCAGGCTTTAATACCTTTAGAGATGCATCAGAGCATCTGAAACACATACCTGGCTCTGCCAGATGTTACAGGGATCCTATGAGACACTAGTGCCCTCCTGCACCTCCCTCCAGGAGGGGTCCAGAGGCTCAGGGTCCTCACTCAGTTGTCCCTGCCTGACTGGTTTTGGTGCAGGATCACAATCATACAACCCTGAAGAGCAGTGAGGCTGCAGATGTTTTCTACCAGCACAACTCTATTTTGCTGACAACTGAATTATAGCTAATATTGCTGGCCACTAGTTTGCAGCTGAAGCTAAAATCACAAAAGACGACATTTGCTAGAGCAACCTGTGCAGATTGTCATTGCTAGTAAGTTATGTCCTTCAAACTATGCACTTGCAATTCAGCAAGTAATGATAAATATTGCACTGACAGCCACCATTACTTTACTTATTCATTTATGTAAAATTCATGTAAACATGTCCAAGTAGCACAGCATTCTGTGCCAACCATTATTAGAAGGCATTAGTTTCATTTTGTAGAGTAACCAAGCTGGAATAAAGTAAATGATCAGTTCGGTAAAGATGAGAGGTAAACACTGATCCCATTTAAAATGTGTGCCTTGGAGACTTATAGAGAAGGATGACTCCAAGTGTTTTCAGATTTACCTTTATTTCCAGGTTATTATCTTCAATAAAGATGAGGATGGCTCTCACAAGTTTACTCTGATATTTGGCTAGAATTGAGCTAGCGGTTTCAAAGCATTTTTTTTTTAAAAGCTGTTCACTTTTAGAAATGGTTTGAGTAATTGAGTTTAAATATAGTAGCTATCTTTTTTTTTTTATTTTATTCTTACTGTAGCCCCTGCAGCTACTGTACCAATATAAAAGAAAAAGTGATTTCTTCTTCAAAACTCCTTAAGCAGGTAATTTCTAATAGGTGAGCAAAAAAAAGGCAGTCATAAAGAAACTGATGATGTTACAGGCAGTGGTTTGCAGCACCCAACTAGTCTGAATGTTATCAAGTTTTTATAGACATCACAGAAAAGAAGAGAGTAAAAAAAATATATGAAGAAGAAAGAAGACATGACCTTGCAAATTGTTGGCAGATGATGCTATCTGGCTATTTTAATTTAGCTTCTTTGCTTATTAGCAGATGATCTGTACAGTGTTATGTTGTAAACACAACTCTATTAAGGGGTCAGCTAAACTTTTTCCACAGCCTTTTACCACAGTGGACCAGCTAAGAATTATGGAATAATGCTTTTTGTTGAGTATCAGACCTACAGCCTGCATGCCTGTTACCCTAATACTTTTTACTTTTGCTCTTGACTTAGATGGAGATCGGGTCATTCAATTAAACTGAATGCCAGAAAAAAGGTGAAAAAGTATTTCTGTCCAAGATCACCTCTTAACAGGTCTTCATTTACAGACACCGTGGCACATATGAGACTAGAATTTGGTAATACCATCCATATTACTGGTTCGTCACAGACTTCCCAGTACTAATCAGTAAACTCACTGACTTGTAGGAAATTGCTATTCTGGCTTTATATTCATGTTCAGAACAATATTAAACTGAAGGTTGCTTTGGGGAACCTAGTCCAAGCACCTGGGACAAAACAAGGACAAAACATAAAGCTGTAAGTTGGCATTATGCTTCAAGCAGGGGCTTGAAAGCAGATCTTGCTGCTGAGTGACAGAGAATGAGTTAAGGTATAGAGAGCTAAGTAAAACCATGAGAAAGAGAACTTTCTTATACTTGGTGCAACAGAAAAGACACAGCAGTATTAAAGAAATATACAGAAATAAATTATATGATCAAAACAATGCAGTAGGAAAGTTACTTTTGCACCCAAATTCTGGATAGACGTCAGTAAGAACAAACTATGCTTATTGAGCCTTGAGACATCAGGTGTTCAGAGCCTGAATACAATTTAACTGGCTGGATGGATTAGAAAACCTGCATCTTTTTTCAGGAAGTGACTGCGAGATTTAGAAATCGCTTGATGTGATGGAGAAAAATCTGCATAGGTGAATATTATGCTCAAATGATAAGCTTGATTGACAAGGATGATGGTGTTATTTTTCAGAATGACTGAAAATGAGAGAAGAATGCAAGTACAGGGAAAGAGTGGAGATTAGGAATGTTGTTTTAGCAATGTTGAATTTGAACTGAGACATAAGTCAGGCTAGAGATATATCAACAACTTAATTGGGCATGGGAGATGGATTATGGCTCATTTATAGAAGAGTGTTTCATTTTGCTTTGCTTTGCATGAATGGAATATTTTGTCTCCCAAATGCACCAAAGTTCCTACATTTCCAAAGCTGTCTCTGTTTTTCAGGCTTGTAAATAAAATGTATCATGACCGAAGGAAGACGCATCACTTGACTGTGAGATGCCAAGAATCGTTCTGAGCGAATGCACTTGCATTTTTGGATACTCAGCTGCTTTGAAGATTAGGCCCCCCCAAAACTACTAGCCTCCTTTAGAAATGCAGGTCATGATATTCTTCCATCGGGTTGTTTTTTGGTAGAGCTAGTAACAGATACCAGGAATGCTTCACTTATACTTTTTTCCTGTGGTTGTTTTCCTATGGCAGCTTTCATGTGAATGATCTCCAAAGCCTTCTGAGAAACAGGAAACCAATGCATGCATTAAAGGCTAACTCTCTGGGGTGAAAAATCTTCACTTCTGGTTTTTGCCTTTAGATTTATCTATTATAGAACTTCTTCTCCACTTCCACATGCACAAATAGAGCAGCAAAGGAAACGGTTCTCAGACAGTGATGATTTCATAGGATTTTAAGGATCAACACCAGTCATCAGTTGCAGCCCTTTTATTTAAATGACCCATTTCAGGGAGTGCAAGAGAAATCCCTCCCCCAGCCTGCTCAGAAAGCAGCCATCCACTGCAAGATTTGGATTCACTGTCATAAATTCCAGCATTCACTAAACACGATGAAGATCAGAGAAAAAGAAATATGTGCTTTTGGCTAAGTCTGTTATATAAAAGGAAAGAATATGAAGCAATCTCGATACTCAGCAAAGGAAGAAACAAGGTAAACACCAACTAGAATATTTTATTCTATCAGCTGCTGTAAATTCTGACAAAATACAGCACCCATCTTTCCTCTCTAACTAATCACAGAAGAGACAGGCTCTGTTTTTCATGTGATGCAATAGAACACACTGCAACTACCAGACAATAAAAGAAGATACCATAATGGCTATGCTTTTAAAAGCACACATTTTTGTTGTCACAGTAGTTGTATGGGAGCAAATTGAATATAGCTGAAAGTAATAAATGCATAATACTGAAGAATCACCTAGCGGGAAGAACAAAGGGACACTGGCTTTGGGAAATATCAGAGAATCATCACTGTATTAGCCCTACAGCTCCAACCCCCTCTGATTCAATGTAAAGCTTTAGTCAAGACCCTTCTTTAGATTAATCCCTGGACCTTTTTTTCTCGGCTTTCCTATAGGTGATATTTAACAGCAAACTATGATTACCAATTCCAAACAATTTGATATCATTACTGTTTGAATAAGCCATTGGACAGCTAGCATATATGAAATACAGCCAACCCCTCCATGAAAATTATGGCTATAGGGATAAAAACATAGGAAACATGGTGTACATGGACTATCCTGATATTTCATTTCATACACAGGAAGTAGGAATTTCTTCATCAGACAACGTGCCTAATTTTCTATTGTAAAAATTTCTGATCATTCAGAAATCTGACTGAAGGTGATGACATTTACAAATGGTCATCACTTAGCAATCAACCACTTATATAAGATCAGACAGGATTTTCTGGAAATGTAGTACAAATCTGGAAATTGTTGCTGATGGATGGATGAATCTCTTTGTAACATAAACTAGAAATAAATTATTTTACAAAATGAATTATATTGAATTCAACATGTTCTTGGAATAGACAGGATTAAAGTAGCCAGATTCTTGTTCAGAAATATAATTTGCTCCCATGTATAGAAACAAATGGTATGTTTCTTCCAGTTAGGACCAAGTAAGCACGAAATAATAAATGGCAATATTTTGGATTCAAGGAGTATGTCTATGTCTTCCAACAGACCATCTCAGCATGCTTCATGTCCTGTTCTTCTTCCATACCTTCAGATTAGTCCACAGTCTCCCTTTGCAAGCATGTACAGTAGGATGCAAACATGAGGTGGGATTCAGCTGACCAAGTACAGTAGTGGGATTCAATCTGAGATGAAGACAGCTAAATCTAAGGGTTTACATTTAGGGGTCTGATGCATTAGGGAATCAACTCATTTCCCAGCACATAAGTGCCTGGTGGCATAAGAGGTGCATTATAACACCTAAGACATTAGCACAGGGCTGAGAGATATCATGATATCATTGCACCTTGAATACTGTGTTCAGTTTTGGGCCCCTCAGGACAAGAAGGATATTGAGGTGCTGGAGCGTGTCCAGAGAGGGGCAACGGAGCTGGGGAAGGGTCTGCACAGAAGGTCTTACAAAGAGAGGTTGAGGGAACTGGGGTTGTTTAGCCTGGAGAAGAGGAGGCTGAGGGGAGACCTTATCGCTCTCTACAACTACCTGAAAGGAGGTTGTAGTGAGGTGGGGTTTGGTCTCTTCTCCCAAGTCACTAGTGATAGGACGCGAGGAAATGGCCTCAAGCTGCACCAGGGGAGGTTTAGATTGAATATTAGGAAAAATTTCTTTACTGACAGGCACTGGAACAGGCTGCCCAGAGAGGTGGTGGAGTCACCATCCCTGGAGGTGTTCAAAAGGCATGTAGACATGGCACCTGGGGACATGGTTTAGGGGATATGGTGGTTTTGGGTTTACAATTGGATTTGATGATCTTAGAGGTCTTTTCCAACCTTAATGATTTTATAATTCTTTAATTCTATGATTCTGTGTTAGATGTATAGGAAACCTGCATCTGTTTGGGTCAGTAACTACGTACCAGACACAGTATCTTAGGGCATCACAGGTAGCACTGGACACTTATTTTTAGACAACAGAATTAGATTTGTATTTGGCTAATGCTGTGCATTGCCCAGCCCATATCTCATGTCAGAGTGTAACCCAAAAAACTTTGCCCTAGTCTCAGTATCCCTTACAAAGTTTTTGATCTTGATTCGTTTTAGGGTATTTTTTCCACTCAGAAGATTTCCTTTGCACATCAGTGGTTCTTTCCACTGGTATGTGAAATACCAACTTGTAGAGCACTCAGCAAAGCAGGTAAGGGAGGATGGATCCTGCACTTAATGGTTCATCCTTCCAGAGAGCCTTGTCGGCACTTCACAGAAGTGAGGTTTCAATTGTTGCTTAAAATACGGATCCAGTAATGCTGCCAACTTACATTTATCTCTGTTATTGAGCTTATTGGCCACAGCAGGTGAGGACACAATTCAACAGCTACTTCTCTTCATTGGTGTTCGAGCCACAGATCCCTTTAACACAAGATTGCTGTTTATTCCAGCAAATGGCAGCAAAGCAATAGTAGGAAAGTTTGGGAGACATTTTTTTGAGTGGAACAGTCTTACATATTTACTCCTCAGCAATGTCCACTATCCTACTTAATAGTTAAGTATTAGTATCAGTTGAGAGGGATTATTAATGGCCCTGCAGAAAGTCCCTGTAAGGCTTTATACAGAATACTGCCCTGGCCATGCATCACCAAGGAAGAGCAATTGCAATGGTCTACAATGAAGATCAAAGGAAAAAAGGTCTGTCTGTTAAGAGAGGACTAGAGAATCTTGGTCTATTCAGTGTAATAAAACAAACTGAAAAGAGAAGGATGAGAATCCATTGGGGCAAAAATAAACCTGGGGAGTGAGAAGAACTAATTAACCTAAAGGCCCAAATAGTCACTGAAAAAATGGTTGGAAAAACTGTGGAAAATGTAAGCATCAGAGGCAAAAGGAGCTGTGACATGTTCCTTTAGGCAATGCTTCATTGTGGTGACGTGGGTGCATTGCAGCTCAGGCTGCATTCCCTTAGGGATGGCAGAAGTCACTGCTTGGCCACATATTTTACAGAGTCCCAGCGTCACAGATTGCATGTGGTCCATGTTTGTCAAGGCCAACCTGTGCATAAAGTTTTCAAGGTCATACGCAAGTTGACTGCTACTTCTGACAGCGTAGAGGCCAATATCAATGGTGTACATTGCATGTTGTACAATCTGATGTAAACCACATAGCCTTACTTAGGGGGCATAAGAGGAACATGTTGAGGAAGGGAAAATAGGGAATGGAGACAAGACATGACATTCATCTCACCTAAGAAAGCATACTGCTGTAAGAGCTAGCAGTTGTCTTTATACTCAAACAGGAGAAATAGGCATTTAAGGTTTGATTCACCTGACCAGTTTTAAACACTAATGTTAGGATAAGAAACTGCAAGCTAGACAACTACACAGTGTCAGTGAAATCTTCCTTGGGAAATTTTAAAGGAAATTAGATGCAACATGTTTCTTTATGGAATAGGGAATCGGAGGTTGCAAGATTTTACTTTATTAATATTAGGCACATGTATATAGATAAGAAAGTCTGGCTGTGATTTAGTCAAGATATATATCTAAGGAAGCTAGCAGTTTTGGAGAACATTCCTGGAAGATACGAGGTAGCTAGTAAATTTTGCTTTCACTGAGAAATAGTTAGGTTTTTTATATAAATATGGGCTCGTTTCAAGGTTGGTGGGTACAAGTAATTATATTTTATGGAGATAACAGATTAAACTTTCAACACTCATATCCAGTCAGCTGCAATGTAAGAGCTAATAATAACCGTCCTTGGGAAGATTCGAAGTAGCATCCAGAAAAATCAAAAAAGGCCAGCACTGACATTCCTGAAATAGCCAAGAAAAAATAATTGCTATGAATAAACAAACAAAAAGAAAGAATAACTCTGTACACCAAAAAGAGACAAAGTATAACTCCAACTAAAAAAAAATCCTTTGTAGGTCACCTTAGAAAGGAACAGCTCACAGTCATCAGTAAAATAAAAATGCAGTAAGGAGGAAAAAAGTTTGAAAGGAAAAGAGTAGAAACTGCAAATAAAAGTTGCCAAGTTAGAAAAAGAGCAATAATTGCTTTGCACAAGCTTCCAGGCTTTGATATCCAAAAAAGGGGAGTGTGATGATGGCAGAAATTGATAAGAGAACACAGATCATTTGAATAATCCAAAGTGATAGTGAAGTTTCTGCTATAGCATTTAGACAAAGAAATAAATGGCATTGGCAATACACCGCTGAAGATGGCACTTAGAGACAAAGATCTTGGCAAGAAAGCACAGAATGTTTCGACTGATTACTTCTTTCTTAACCAAAAAACCCTAAATCTGATCAGAAACTAGTGCTAGCTGGTGGTTGTGACAGTTCAGATACTTAACACTCACAAATGAATGGATTTTCCTCTTGGGATAAAAATACAAATTGCAAAACTGCATTTAGAAGTCCCCAAATCCAATCAGGTTTGCTGATAACTAAATGCCTCTGGGTCATCATACTTTGGTGACCTTAATGCACTGGATATAAAAATGGGTAAGGAATAGGTATTTGGGGACTAAATAAAAGTGTCTGTGCCTTGTATAGAAAAAGCTACCAAGGAATTTAAGCGTCCTCTTGCCAGCATCACTTTAATGACAGAGAGAACACAGATCTCAGGTAGCAATAGTACAATGTAAGTCTACATTCTATTCTATTCTATGTATGTGACTTCTAAAAATGTTTGTCTTACCTTCTCAAGAGTGATGAATAGAAAGGCAGAGACATTTGGTCTTGGTCTGTGCTGGGAAGTGTGCTGCACATCGCATGTCTCCCACTGAACCCATCAATACACCACACAGTACTTGCCGCCAAAGGCAACAAGCCTTCAAGACACCAGGAGGACATTCTCCCCAACCCCCGTCCGAAGTTTACTGTGCAGATATTTGCATCTGCACTCTTAATTATCAGTGGAGAGAAATAAGCACTTTTAAGAAATAAGTCAGGTAATGTCTCTCTTAGGATAAAATGCATTTCAGCTTACAAGCATCTAAACCTTTCTCCATTGTTATAGAGGGGATCTAGACAGCTGTGTCACATACAAAAATCATCATTACTGTCAAATATATTTGCCTTAATACCCCAACAGGAGCCTGACCGCAAGATTGTAGATTACTTTGTCTGGGTGAAAGAAGCCTCATGTTCTACCCCTTCATGCTCAAAGGCAAATTAAAAAAATACCATTTCCTTAACAGCCTGAGATGCATAAGCTTCCAGTGTGGAAGGCAGAGAAGGACTTTGCTGTTGGATGATATGTTACATCTGGGGCAGCATAGCGCATAAAGGAGAGGATGCTTGAGAGCTAAATGTGCCTGCAAATCTAAGAAGCATTCCTGTTTGTAGTCAGTATCACCTCAGGACATGAAATTAGCACATCACTTCATGCCGACACGTTGTTTGCTCTTTGCATTAATACTCAGACATGTTTCAGGGCTCTGACATGGTAGTCTACCGGTGATTAAGATTAAGGCACATTCTTTGTTTATAATTCACTGATGAATTAAATTGTCTCTGCATTCAGCCTTGGATTCAGAATTTGCTTCATTCCTTGGCTGGGACAGAATCCTTGTTATGATTTATTGCAATCCTTATTATGATTAATAGAGCTCTACATTGTTCATCTCCTGGGCAATGAATGCAGGATGCCTATTCAGCCTAAGGAGGATCACGTGGTCTCACTTTCAGATCAATCAGCCTGGTTGTAGGCTTCCACGTAGGGTATTTTTGAAACCCTGTTTCACACTGAAGGAGATCAGCTGACTAGTTTTGTGGTTTTGTTCTGTGTTCTTTAAATGCTCTTAACTCTATGTTACAGAACAGCTTCTGCCAATTTTCTGATGCATCTGCAATGTATCAAGCCTATCACTTAAACATTCATTTAGTATACTTCAATATTTCAGCAGCATAACATCAGAAATAACAATATGAAAACTGCTTGATAAAATGTCAATGAAAAGTTGCTACTTATTAAGAATTAAAGAGGATGAGAAAATGTGGGAAGTAAAAACATTAAAAAATACGTAATGGGTTGTGGCTTTCCCCACTCTGTTCAGAAAGCCAGCTTGCATGAGACACACTTGTTTATTATTTTTAGGATATCAGTGTCTGCAGTTATTTACTTTATACAGAATAAAATAATTTGTTACAAAGAACACCTGATAATAGTACAGTGAATCAGATGATTTTATACTAGGTGATATGACAATAAGAGAAGGTTTCTGTGCTGGGATGCCATTCCCTGGCATTGAACTTGTGATCAGGCTGAGGTTCCTACTTCCAGATCCCTTGAAATCTTCGCAAAGTACTATCTGAACTCAGGTAAGTTAGCTAGGATTTCTTCCCAGTACATTGACCACCAACTTGTGTAAACCTGAAATTTTGAATGTAAATTACCAACTAATTATCCCTGTAATTACTGATTTTATAAATGCCATATGACTGTTCTTCATACCTATTAATACTGGAATATATCCTCTTTAAACACAGGTAATGCATATGTATGTTTCTAACTAACAGCATTTCTTGACTTCCTTGATTTCTAGTTCATGTCTGGAAGTCACTATATACAGCCTAAAAAGCTGCACTAATCTTTTTGAAGCTACAATAAATATAAATAATTAATATTTGCTTATGCATTAGCTGCCTGCCATGAAACTGCCCTGTAAGGAGTAGTTGACACCAGTAATTGTTAATTCCTGAGGTATACCTCTCAGATGGATCTGTATGAACAGTAAATGAGGTGACTAGCACCACTCACCTCTTCAGCCTCAAGAGCTGTTTCCTACCCTGAGCTGAAAAATGGTTCTTAATTGACTTGAGTGAGATGTGGACTGAAAAGACTGAGAGGTTTTTCTTTATAAAATCTGTTTCACTTTGCACTGGCATGGATTTAGGACTGCTGTAATGATCAGTTATCATTTCTCAGCTAGCATGGGTAGCAGAGAGCTTGAGGGTCAGTGACCTCTTAAACTATTCCTTGATCCACAAAAGAATGCCTGATTTCACACCGAAATCTCCTTTTCAGAGTGGGTATCGGTGTAATGATGTGACCTCGGGACCTTGCAGTTTGGTAGCAGGATGGCTATGGTGCTGTGGTGGCATGGGCTCTGCACTCCTGCATTCCAATGCCATCAGTGTTTCAACAGTTATTTAGTGAGTCTGCCAAGAGGAAGAAAACCTAATTACAGTGCAGTCCTTCTAATGGGGTTGTGATTCACATTGCTTGATGTGATTCCTTTTTATCTGCACCGCTGGCATCTTTAGAATGCAATATCTAAGTTTAAAAGGACTAGTTTAAGAAGTATTGTGTTCCTGTTTATTTTACTCCTTCATCATATCAGCTTTTCATGTTCTTTTTATAGCTTTAGTAAATATTGCCACTATCCTAGTATTGTATGCAAAAATGAATGCCAAAGTGTAATGAAAATGAGTTTTATTTTAAGGCTTCAGTGGAAGCAGAAGAGACCTGCAAAAGACTCAGAGAGAGCCACAGGATCAGGGTATTTGTGTCTTTTGAGAGGCAGGATCAACTACTCGGAGCACCCCAGAGACTTCAAGAAATGGAAGGAACAGAGGAAAAGCCAAGGGAGAGAAAAGAAGGTCAGTGTAAACTAACTGAAGAAGGAAAAAATCTTGCTCTCAAACTCTCAAAGATATTTGGATGCCTAGGATCCTTTAAAACTAATCATTCTTCCTGGATTTCACTGGGCATTTAGGTACCTATCGATGATAAATACTTTAGGCATGTATTGTGGCTTTAGCATCGATAGGTACCTATGCTAAATACATATCGTGGATGTCCAGGCCTGACTATCCAGGGTGAATGGTGAGAGACTCAACAGCAGCCACCTCCATCAGAGATGGACTGGAAATATTCAAGGTCAAATAAGGAAATTCAGAAACAGGACTGGCAGTGGGAACATTGCTCCTGGGGATCCTCCATAGAAGTAGTTGGCAGACACAGCTGCAGTTATTGAAAACCATGTTTCTGGTTGTTTCACCCAAGAACATTTAGGGGTGGTGCTGGGATTTTGCAAAAGTAGTTCTCCTGGTAAGTTTTAGGCTTCTGGTAAAATGGGGATACACACTCCTGTGGGTGAGACTAGTTGTTTTGACTGCATCTGTTTGCTGATTAATGCTAAAGAAATGGGATTATTTTACTTACTGTTGAAGGGGGATCAGAAGAAACCCTATGATTCAGCAGGTCACTTGCAAAACAAACACTGAACAGGCTTCCTAGAGAGGTGGTTGATGCCCCAAGCCTGTCAGTGTTCAAAAGGCACTTGGACAATGCCCTTAATAACATGCTTTAACTTGGTCAGTCCTGAACTGGTCAGAGAGTTGGACTAGATTATTGTTGTAGGTCCCTTCTGACTGAAATCGTCTATTCTCTTCTATTCTAATTAAATCTCACAAGCCTGAAGTGAACACAAGGCCCTGCTCACCCCCAAACACAAATCACCTGAAGGGTTGGGCATGCAATAAATTATCTAGCCAATGCATCGATGCCTATGAAAAAGTGTGCAGCTTCAAACTCAGAGCACCCTGAAGAACAAGAACCCCTCTTGTTTAAGACCCGGTCTTTCACCAAAGGTATTGGTTCAGATCTGCATGATTGTTGCAGAATTGTTGTCCTGGCTCTTTTAAAAAGACCTCATATCACCAAAAGCCCTTGAAAGAATTTGCATTGAAGGAGAAAAACAGAAACCTGTTTCTTTCCAAACACCCAATTTTGAGTGTTATTTTGGTTTGGCCATGCTGTCCAAAGTATAATAGATAATATATTTTAATGCTAGAAATCCTCACCCAAAGAATTCAATGCTAGAAATAAATCTTCTTCTGTCTCTACTGTGGCTCAATTCTAACCTCATTTACAAAAGTCTGACCACAACTGCCTGTATTGAAATTGACTGAATTTTCCTAGTGTGAAAATAGGACCAGGACCCTAGCTACAATTATGAATAAAAATGGTTGTATAAAATAAGGTTTGGGATTGAAAGGAATCCTACTGACAGACTGAGATACAGTGTCTCTTTTCTGTGAGGGAAAAAAAAGGGCACATTTTTTAATACAGAAAAGGAATAAATGTTTAGCCAACTTCTTTGCTTGGTCTGTGGCTGTAACCACCCTTAAATTTCGTAACACAGCTGGCAGGTGGGAATTAGATGCCTCTGCAGAGCCCTTTGTTTTGTTTAATTACTTTCATGCCACACTGAGAAATTAAGACCAAAACATTAAATTTAATTAAAATATTTTCACTGATAGATCTGTGGGTGCAGAAGCCATTCTTATGATTAATCGAATTTATTAGGTTTTTCCTTACCTTTTCCTTTTATTAATTTTTTTCATTGTTTTCCTTTGATCAGATGTCTTTGAGGTATGGGTTCATCAGGCTTTGGAAAGCGAAGAGGAGGAAACAAAAAGCTTTTGCACTTCTCACTGTGTTCAAGTTATGACAGCTTGCTTGCAGCTCTTTGCCCTCTACACTCACTATTCTGAACCCAGCTACACCATATGAAATGTTGTCATGCTGGTTTTTTCCTCCTCCTCCTCCTCCTCCTTCTATTAGAATTTGTGCTGAAACGTAAATTTCGTAAGGGAAATTTACAACAAGGTAGTGTTCTTCCATCAAAACCATTGTAAGAAAAAAACCCAAAATCTTTCTGATCTTTTCATTTCAGCCATCCCTAACGAGTTCAGTGCTAGCCCCCATTTTTGTAGCCTTCTGTGAGATTGCTTCCACACCTCTTTCCTCTTCAGAACATGATTGCTGTGATTTCTCTGTCCATTTTTCTGGGCAGATTTTTCACCAAGTACCCATAGAGCCTTCTCTTGCTGCATCCAACCAGTGCTCAGCCTCTCACCAACCCTGCTCATCTCAGCCTTTTCCAGTTGTTTACTGTTTTATCCTGTCATGATTACTTGCATGAAAGCCTTCTTTCCTAGCTAGCTGCCAAATTCAGCTGCTAATTTTTTCACTCTTTTGACATGCCTTTGTACCTTCTTCTATTCAGAGCAGTCACATACATTAAACAATCTCCATAATTCATCGTATTTCATTTTTTCAATGCCAAAATGGTCTCAGTAACAGAATCAACTCTTCTGAAAAATATGTAGTCTCCATTTTTTTCTCTTCTCTTTGGTTGTGAGAAGGATCCATTTTATCTCTGTTCTTTCTGTAAGATCATAATTGCTGTAATTCATTAATAATTCAAGCAAAGTCCCTTTGCTTGTTTCTCATGCTCTTTGAATCTTGCTGATGCTACGGGATACTACTGTTCTTCTTTTACCACCAACACAAACCAAGCACAGTCCCTGCTGTTGCTAACTGAGCTATCTTTAAACAGCCTAGTTTGGGTGCGGTACCGAATCTAGCTACAGCAGTGTGGTGTACTTGTCTAGGTACCCATCAAGTCCGTCTACATGAAGGGCTGGAAAAAGGATCCAGGGAACTACAGGCATGTCAGCCTGACCTCGGTGCCAGGGAAGGTTATAGAGCAGATCATCTTGAGTGCCACAACATGGCATGTACAGGAAAACCAGTGGATCAGGTCCAGCCAGCATTGCTTCGTGAAAGGCAGGTCCTGCCTGACCAACCTGAACTCCTTCTATGACCAGGTGACATGCCTAGTGAGGGAAAGGCTGTGGATGTTGTTTACTTGGACTTTAGTAAAGCCTTTGACACCATTTCCCACAGCATTCCCCTGGAGAAACTGGCTGCTTGAATAACTGTACTTTTCCTGGGTAAAATCTGGCTGGATGGCTGGGCCCAGAGAGTGATGGTGAATGGAATTAAAACCACTTGGTGGCCAGTCATAAGCGGTGTTCTCCAGGGCTCAATATTGGGGCCAGTTCTGTTTAATATCTTTTTCAGTGATCTGGATGAGGGGATCGAGTGCGCCCTCAGCAAGTTTGCAGATGATAACACGTTGGGTGGGAGTGTCGATCTGCTCAAGGGTAGGAAGGCTCTACAGAGGGATCTGGACAGGCTGGATCGATGGGCTGAGGCCAATTGTATGAGGTTTAACAAGGCCAAGTGCCGGGTCCTGCATTTGGGTCACAACAAGTCCATGCAATGCTACAGGCTTAGGGAAGAGTGGCTGGAAAGCTGCCCAGCGGAGAAAGACCTGGGGGTGCTGGCTGACAGCCGGCTGGACACGAGCCAGCGTGTGCCCAGGTGGGCAAGAAGGCCAACAGCATCCTGGCTTGTATCAGGAATGGTGTGGGCAGCAGGAGCAGGGCAGGGATGGTGCCCCTGTGCTCGGCACTGGGGAGGCCGCACCTCGAATGCTGGGTTCAGTTTTGGGTCCCTCAGGACAAGAAGGACATTGAGGTGCTGGAGCGTGTCCAGAGAAGGGCAACAGAGCTGGGGAAGGGTCTGGAGACCAAGTGTGATGGGGAGCAGCTGAGGGAGCTGGGGGGGTTTAGCCTGGAGAAGAGGAGGCTGAGGGGAGACCTTATTGCTCTCTACAACTACCTGAAAGGAGGTTGTAGTGAGGTGGGTGTTGATCTCTTCTCCCAAGTTACTAGTGATAGGAAACAAGGAAATGGCCTCAAGCTGCACCAGGGGAGGTTTAGGTTGGATATTGGGAAAAATTTCTTCACCGAAAGGATTATGAAGCATTGCAACAGGCTACCCAGAGAGGTGCTGGAGTCACCATCCCTGGAGCTATTTAAAAGACATATAGATGTGGTGCTTAGGGACATGGTTTAGTGGTAGACTTGATAGTGTTAGGTTTATGGTTGGACCTGATGATCTTAAAGGTCTTTTCCAACATAAATTATTCTATTGAAAAAAAAAAAAAAGCCTTGAGTTTTTCAGCTTGCTGACTGCTCTGTAAGACTGCATCACACAGTCATTGACTTCTATGAGTATTTTGAAGTACTTCATGAGCTGAGATCAGCTCTGGTCCTGACTGATTTGTGCCCAAGTTTTCATAGCTGTGCAAGTTCTCACTCAAATGAGTGCGTTCATGCAAATACAGACAAAGATATAGAAGTACCCAAAGTTGTTTGCAAACTCATCCAAGTGAAATTTTTTTTCCAAGTGCTCAGTCAGGTTTGAATTGTCAAAAATGGTGTATTAAGTGAAAGTTTAAAATTGAAATCTTACAGCTTCCTCACTTTTCATAAATTTGTGCAGTACTAAGCCCAAAACATAGAAGATACTTAGTCAGTGAAGAGCCATCTGTGTTTACTAATAAAGGTGAATATGCATTTTTGTGTTTTCAGTGACACTGGATGTCAAATTAAGGAACTGTGACTGAGATTGCATCAAATCATTCAGCCATTCCCTACTTTCTCATTTCGTCATGCCTCAAAAAAATGTCTATAAAGTAAAATCAATACCTCCACCTCAGTAATATTTGACAGATGATTCTGCCTCAAAGAATACAAGCCTGTTCCATGTCATTCACTGCATTATGCAAGAAAAACAGCTTTATGCAAGCAAGAAAAAAGACTACAGCCTTGTAAGGTATCATAATCATGTATCACTACAACTATATCTTATTTTGATCAAATGCTGAATTTCCATGTTATGTCATAGCCATTTGGGCTTTTTCTACTGAACTATTCTGCAATGCCTTCGAGCATTGTGAGGTGATATACCCATGTTTATATTATCAAAGAAAATTAGCCAAGGATCTTTTTCTAGCACTGAGGTCAAACAGAGTGAATCACCTCATATCTGCACATCAGCTTCTGCACATTTCTAACCTCCTTTCCTGGTCCAAATTGCTTCATGGGAACCATCCCTGGCTGGCACTATTCTCTGCTTCAGGCCTGTACAACATGTGGGAGAGTTTTGGTTGGCATGAGCCAGTCTTGGCCTGGGGATTGCACTAGCAGCATGGGCATTCATGGACAATATTTGAACCCACATCTCAGTCCCATTTTATTTACTAATATAAGCAGAGTCTGCCAGGCCTGTTAGTTATAGCATAATGAAACTTAATAAAATATTTAAAGGTATAAAAAATAACCTAAAAATCTTTTAGAATATATATATATGTATTGTGGACAAACTGTCCATGGTTATTTACAACACAGACACTAGGTTCTAGCAGTTGTACTCACTTCAAGTAGCATTCATCCGACCAAAAACTCTTGTGTCTAATATAAATGCCTACCTTTCACCAGACCACCCTTGTCTTCCAGTGGAGAGAAATGTGGCCGTTTTGGATGGGATCATTTAATCTTAAAATGGAAGTCTAAAAGAGGTCAGAGACATTGCACCTGAAAGTGTCTGGTTTTAAACATAGATGCATAGACACTGAAAGGGTATTGCATGTCTAAAAGAATAACTCCAAGGGAAAGGGCAAAATTAACTATGCCCTAGAATATATGTTCTCTTGACTGTTGGAACTGCAATTTCCTCAAAAATCCAGCCATTATGTGTTTAGGAAACATCTACAAGGTGTTTAATGGCTGAGACAATGCCTCATTGGCTTTTGGCTAATAGTCTTTTCTACAGTGATTTGGAAAGTGTCTATAAGCAGAATTTTATTGTATAAATCCCTCTGCTTTTGTATGAATATTAGCTGCATGCTTTGTGGATGAAAAGCATTATGTGCTACAAGAGCTAACCATTATCATTTATCTTCTCTGACTTTCTGAGTCTAGGAAAACGGTGGCAGTCCCAGTGATTTAGATAGTGTTTCAGCAAGCTTCAAGATGTTATCTGTGAGGAATTGGGCTGAGAAGAGGGAAGGGGTGAGGCACAGGCAGATACCCATTTGCTCTCCACCATCTTAGCTTTTTAAAAATAAAATCTACATCCAGTCAAGGACTTTAGGATGATGCACATATAATTTAATAGTATTTAGATGGATGCAGGTACGCAAGTTCAAAATTCTCGTTCAAAAATGCCTCCCTTCACCAAGGCAGACACTTGAATTTAGAAGGAATCACCCTGTTTGCAATGCAGGTTCTTTAGGTAGCCACAGTTACACTTTGCAAAATGAATCCAGTTTCTGTCCTTAGATATCTGGTTTGGCTAAGCTCAGTGACTATCAGGGATTTGGCATTATTATTCACTGGTCAACTAAAGACCAACATGAGCCAGTGTACTCTCAGATCTATGGTTGGGTGGCTCACAAACCTCAAGCAGTGTTTATTTTTTTAAATTCCACCTCATCTATCTACCCGAAAATTAGATGAGGACTTCCTCCAGAAGTGGAAAACTTGGGTTCAGGCTAACACTTCAGACAGGTAGCAGAAGGCCCATGACATCAGAAAATAACGTAGAAGAACTGCAAATCTATGAGACAGCATTTTCTACCAGATGGGAAAGGGGGAGTCCTAAATCCTTCAAGTGTTTCACAGGAAACAAAAGAAAAGCCATTAAATTAAAAATACATAAAAATAATAAATTAAATAAAAATCAGAAATTATTCTGGGAACCTGAATCTAGGGCAGTTTTTCACCCTGTCTATATGGCTAGAATATTGTCCTACAGTTATGAATCACCTACATATGATTATTAGAATAAAACCAGGCTTTGCTTCATATTTCTTTGTAGAGGAAGCCTGAAGTTTTTTTTAAGTTAAGATGAATTCTTTTAAATTATGGATACAATTTCCACCCTCAGCAGGCAGCTCCAGGTGTGGGATCCCATGGACCTGTTGTCCTGCCTCAAGCTTCTAAAAACTGTAACAATCTGGAAGTTCAAACACACTTCTTTGCACGGTATCGTGTAATGATTATCTCTAGGCACCTCCCCACTTACACAGATGGCTGTTCTGGATCCTGTTCCCTGGGAAACCAACATAAGACTTTGAGCAAAACATATCTAAGTTCATACCTCTCTTCTTCCTTCATTCTTTGTGACATATTTGGTATTCTTTACCTTCAGAAAAATGTCTCTACTTCCCCACAGTTTGGCAATGACTCTAAGCAGGTATCTGTATTAATAGCAGAGCTGAGTGAATAGTAAGAAATTAGTCTGGTTTTCTTTTTATCCAAAACTGAAGTGTCCATCAGAGGGAGGCAGCTTCCACAAAGCTAAGCCTTATTTAAATTCACATCCTACTTTGAAATGAGCTGGATAGCTTAATTGCAGTTGGTCAGCCAGTCGAATTTCCATTCTCTAATTAGGAATTTGTAACCCTTATAAGATAGACTGCTTTGGAGAAAAAAAAAAAAACCCAAACCAAAACCAAAACTCTCCTGCTCTCTCCTTTGGTTGAGGACATGGAATAATAAAAATCTAGAGAGGTGAAAAAGACAAACAGGATTAATGAATTTTAGAAAACCTAAGCCTGTTTGGTTGCTTTGGTTTGGCTTTGAATATGAAATTGAGGCTAAAGTGAGCTAACATATAATTTGTCAGCTGGACAAAAAAATCCTGTAATTGTTCATTTGCTCCTGTCACGCTAACAGAAGAAAAATGAAAAGCAAACTTGCCAAAGCCTAGCTGGGTCTCTGGCTTGTTTGAGTTTCTCTGCTGAGGGCTCTGGAGGGGCAGAGCAGAGCCCTGGCCTGTCGCGGTGCAGAGATGTCCCATCACATCGTGTGACCTTTCAGCCATCTGCCCATGGTGGAAGCACCACCTGGGAAGAAGGTGCTGCAGTTTGGCTCTGAGATATCACATGAGGCAAGAAGTTACTGCTCTGTGGGACGTCAGTTATTTTACACTTAAGTGGTTCTTAAAGTATTCTTCAAGGGTTCCCAAGAGAGGGAATGAGAGCGAAAAAGACCTTGTCCTGGCTTTACTCTATTGATATGAAGCAGGCAGGTTTGGCTGACTTTCATCAAGCCACGTGAGATGCTCACTTGGTAAGCCAAGCAAGTGACACATTTGAGGCAGCACAGATAAAGTGCAACTGCAATCTCCACTGCCTTTTTGCAGTTTATAAAATAGCTTTCTGCTTGTGGAAGTTGGTGAGCTCATAGGAGTCCAGAAGGACTCTCGCTGCTGGCAGATATGTTTTAATGGCTGAGTACACAGAGGGCCATCAAGGATCACTGATAACAATATAGTTAAATATGAAAGCATCATGCTGTGCATACAGGTCATGGGTATCTATTAGCCATAGTGAGCTGCCGATTTAAGTGTTGAAGCTGGACATTATAGCTATATCTGCATTAATATATTAAATAGTGCCGAAGCCCAACCACCACCTCAGTTGTTGATGCTGTCACATGCTCCAGGACCCACTGATGTCAAGGAGTCTCGTAGCTGAGTTCTGCTTAGCTGGAGAGATGCACACAAATCCCCCATGCTGGTAAACACTCTGTAGGCGGGAAGAATAAAAGGAAGGAAGAAAGGAAGAAAGGAAGAAAGGAAGAAAGAAAGGAAGAAAGGAAGGAAGGAAGGAAGGAAGGAAGGAAGGAAGGAAGGAAGGAAGGAAGGAAGAAAGAAAGAAAGAAAGAAAAGAAAGAAAGAAAGAAAGAAAGAAAGAAAGAAAGAAAGAAAGAAAGAAAGAAAGAAAGAAAGAAAGAAAGAAAGAAAGAAAGAAAGAAAGAAAGAGAAAGAAAAGAAAATGCTCCAAGTAAAGCACCCTCAAAAGAAGTCAGGATCCCAGGGTTTCAGAGAAGAAAATCAAACTGAATTAAAAAAGGATAGTACATGTTTCCTGGAAGTAGGGTTTCCTTGATGTATTCAGATTTATTCAGAGACTGAACCATTCCTTGGCTAGGGGACAGCTGCACAGGCTTTGGCATTATTTCCTCAAGAAGACAAAGATGTTCTGTTACTGCTTTCCTGCTGCTCTTTGCACATAGTGGGAAAGCAAGGAGCAGAATAACTATACTTTTCTATTTTTCTGTCCTCTGTTCTTTTTCTTACTCATTCCTCCTCCTTCCTTTAGCCATCATCTGCATAGCAGTGATCATCTAGCATACATGTCCTTAAAAGTAGGAACAAGGTCAGTCCTGTCCCAGACTGAAAGAGAGGTCTTGCAAGGAGAACAGCAGTTGCCACTGGATTTGACCTCCACTTGTAAAGTCTCTTAGCCCATAGCATGGGGTGCCCTGAAATGGTTATGGGCTGAAATATTTACATTTGTTTTTTGGATTCATAGCTGATGGCTTTTTGTTATTTTGAAGGTGCAAGATAGAAAATAATAAAGCTCCTAAGAGCTGCTAAGATTAGCTACACTGTTTAGATATATAGATCAGATAATAAAATGACATGAAAGAGAAAACATGTTTTATGAACATGACCTCTGTTACACACAACTCGTCTGCAGGATTTGGAGTCTCATAGCAAACCCTGTTAGCTTCTGTCATCTTTCATCAAATTCCATTCAAATTCAAATTCCCTGTACTAGATTTTAACCTGAAGGCCAAGGCATTCTGAAAGGAGCAAAACATTTTGAAAGAAATCCTGAGAATTAAGATTCTGACTACAATTCTGGCAAGAAATTTTGAGCTCTGAACTGTAGTTGTTGAAAACAGAAGTTCCAGACTTCACTTGTTTTATAGACTTTATTCAGCTGTGTATTGAATAATACTGTCCAGACGTTAAAAGTTATGATCTTTTTACACTTTTGGTTTTTTTGTATATGTAAGTATTATCAGATGCAGAGACTTAGGTGGCACAGATCTTTCACTGATCTTATTTTTTTTTTTAAAGTACTTCCAAGATACATCTCTTTAAAGATACGCACTAATAGATTCAAGAATTTTAAGCAGTATTAACCATTTTTCTACTCATGTTCTTCTAATTACTTTGCTCTAGGATTAGTGTGATGTGGGAACAAAGAATAAGGGAATTTTTCCAATGACCTTGAACTAATGCCATATGTAGCACACGTGTAGTGCGCGTGTGCTGCTTTCAGTCATGCAAGCATATAGGTGGGTGATATTACTCTAAACATTAAAAGCAAGCTGAACTTTATATAAGAGGCTCTGAGAATTTAAACAAAAGCACTTGCAAGATTTTAAGTAGTTTGAGAATTATTTCTGCCTGGCTGAGCTTTACCCTAACGGAAGCCAAACAAAAAAAACCAAAAGGATCCTTTTTCAAAGGATTCTCTTTTAAAGGATTAAAACCTCTTAGCTGAGAACAATATATTTGGGAGACAAGGAGGTTAGATAGGGGTAGGGATAGCTGTTTATAAATGACATGAGCCTGGTGGCTTTGGATCAGTGAATTTAGCTGATGTTGAAGCATCAGATTTAACGGCACTATTGAAGTAAGTAAAATTTTCAGATTCAGGAGCCAAATTCTGCTCCAACTTGGGAGTTAAAAAGTCTCCTGCCTATATTGCTTTCAGTGTCAGTAGCTCCGAGTCATCTTCTTTTCACCCCACCTCTATGGGTTTTCTTACCTCTGTGGATGGCAAAAGGTCTGGAGATGGTCCTAAAGCAAACACAAGGTCCAGCACCTTCAGGGAGACATGTTCTGAGACACCCCAAAGCATTTCTCTGGCCCTCAACCTGTGTAGGTGGATGGGGGATTTATATTTACATCTTTAACTAGCTTAAGTAATATTTTGCCAGCACTACTATCTAGTAACCATTGACACCAGCCAACTTCTAACCTGTGCAAAATTGCTGAATCATGCCAGAAGGAGGAGAGGAGCCACAGAGACAGAGAAATCTGCTGAAGATCTGAAAGTCATATACACCAAAATCCCTGTTCAGATACAGCAAGGTGCAGGCACATGGGGAGAAGGAAGAGAGGCTGGCTCATTTGACCCCACATAGGTGTTGGATCAGGGCCCACAGATAGATCCACTGTGTTCCCCATGGTCCTGCCAATCATGTTAGATCACTTCTGTGTGGTGACCAAGTATTTTTTAAAAGGTATTGTGGGTAAAAAACCCTAATGATTAAAAAGATATAAACCTAGTGATTCAGGCAATAAATCCATCTTTACATTTCTTGATTAAATTCAGCAAACATTGACACTGCACACACATCCAAACATATTTCAAAAAGCAAACATTAACTGAGCATAGATTTATGCATATTCTTGAAAGATAACTGCGCTAAGACAGTGACTGAAGAGGAATTGGATTGAAAGCTTGTGGGCCTTACAGAAGAATGAACTGATACAAGCAGTTCGTGGCATTGTGCAGTTAAGGACTTGAAGAACAAGTGCAAAAAAAGACTAATTTATTTGCTTGAAGTGGTAATCTAGCCTTTCCCCAGACTACAGGGTTTTGATGGAGACTAAACTCTCAGTTACCAAGTATGAACAATGTAGCCCTGACACAAAATCCTCAATTTACTTTGCATTTTCTTGGCCTTCTTTTTTTCTCTCAAAGTATATAAAAATCCCTTTCCAACTTTTTGTCATTTTGCTTCTATTTCCACTCTGTCTTTCTGCCTTTTCTGGTCCAAGAGTATCTTGATGTCTCATATTCCTTTAAATAATCACTTTAAACCATAATTTCTTGCTTTGACAGATGATAATGTCCCACTAATTGTCCTTGTGTCCACTTAGGCTCATTCCTAAGGGTGGCCCATATCAGGGATCTGACGTCATGGTAGGGGTGTACTTTATGTGTTAGAGAAAACAGTTAAGAAACCAGTAGCAGTGTCTTCCTAAGATTTTGCTAAGTTTTATCACTGGCTACTCAGGTTTATAATGAGCACTTGACTTTCCTGTTAGAACAAAAGCACCATTTGGGATCCACACTGTATTCTAAAAAACTAATGTAATTTATGTGTTATTTCATCTGCAAATAATTCAAGCCTTTCTAGAAGTTAATGTTTAAATTGAACAAATTAAGGTGCTGTTGCAGAAAATTGAGCTATATAAATGTTGTATGATCACTGAAAAAAAAAAAAGAAACTGTAAGAATGGCCTTTCTGTGAGATAAAAATTACCATGTGAAAGCATCAGACCAGTCAACCCCACTAACAGAATTGTTTACGTTTTTCTGTACTCGCCCGTCAGTCAGTGCCTCTGCGATCAGGGCTTCAGAGCCAGCGTGGGAAGGGGAGAGAGCAGAAAGGTTGTTCAGCACAAGTGGCTTTATTAGCAGTTTATATTCAAGCGTAGTCACTGAGGTTTCTCTGGGAACGTTTGTGGGCTACACATACATGCACCGACGCACACACAGAGGAGTGAAATGGCAATACCCAGGTTGTGTTTCACAGCCTGGCTGTTGTGCCAATGCTATTTGGTGTGTGTTGTTGTGCCGTGCTCCTCTAAAAGGCTATGAGCGAGCAGCAAGGAAGAAGGTTGCCTCTTGGCCTTTTCCTCGTGGCTCAACATTGAATAAACTGCAAAACCAGGGGGAAAAGAAAAATGAGATTGCGCTTTTCCTTAGGAGCTGCTGAATGTGCTCCGGGGAAAGTGCTGAGCAGGTCAGGAGAGTGCGAGGAGAAGACAGCCTGCAGCAGGGCAGGCACTGCAGAGCATGAAGTCAACTGCTCTTGCTCCAGCCCTACGACTGTGGGGTGAGCAGTTTAAATAGGCAAATCCATCTCTAACCTCTGGGTGACTCCGGGCCTTCTTCCAGAGACTGAGTCATAACAAAATGGATTTTTCTTCTGCTAGTTTGCAGCTTGCCTTCACTCTTGCATAAAGTGCAAGTGCATTAAGAATAACTTCTCATTCTGCGAGGGAACATGTGAGTCTCTTTTTAACCCAGCAAGCTCAGTCCACAGAGCAGGTGCTTGGACAGTAATACACTTAGGGTAAATGAACGTACTGTCTTTACCCACTGGTCCAGCTTTTCTCACCCCATGTTTCTCAACAACTAAAAGATATCCTGTTGTTTGGATTGACATGGAGCTGTTTATTTATGCTTCTTTGAACTTTCATGACACTGATACATCCTGATGTTGGAGTGGCCTCCATGTTTTCAAAGTAAATCTCCTCCTCCTCATCAATACCACAATACTGTTCCACCACCTCTTTGTTAGGGAAGGGATTTGCTTTTGCAAAATTGCATTAAACATATAGCTTGGCTTACCTGTCCTTATTGCATTTTGTCAGCTGGTGGTGCCAGACGGAGAGGTGGTTTTGCTGCCAAGTGACAGGATTGCAGTGCTCAGGGAGGTCCATTTAGTGGCAGGAGTCTGGGCTGGAAGCTCTTTGCTGCAATTAACAGTAATTTTCTGAAGGGTGACTGTCAGGAGGGTCCTGCTGGGCAAGCAGGAGGCAGCCAGCCTTTCCCCAGGCCAGGTGTCATAAAGTCTTTGCTGGACCTGGTGGGAAGATCTTGAAGGAAGCCGGGTGGGGGATGTTAAATTTCTGCTCTAACTGGGAGGATCTGGAAACAGCTGGATTTGTAGGGGATTTTCCTGGCAGGAGTGATTTGCACGGTGCTCTTTTGCAAATCTACTACTGTCGCTGGCTGGTTGCAGGTTGGGGGTCTGCAGGTGAGGCAGACGGGGGAGTGTCAGGGTGTTTCTGCTGCTGCCAGTGGCGTTGCTTCCCTGACTAGCTTAGCTGCAAAGAGAAACAGAAGGGCATCCGAAAGATGTCGTCAGGGAGGCAAGGGGGAGGGCAGGGTAAGGGTGTACATGCCAGGGCTATCCAGGGCTTCTGGACATCCAGTTCCAGCGTGCATCACGCTCTTTCCCTAAGTTTAAAGACTTCCTTTAATGACTGCAGCATCCTACCACTGTGTGTTTGCTGGATCTTCTTCATAAAATATTTATCATGCTGTTTCTGCATCAACAAGGTCTAAAACACACTGAAACAGGAAACAAAGACTTGCCTTTAATAGGATAAATGATGCTTTTCTACCATTCATTAACCACCGCTTTCCCTGCTGCATAAAAAAATATGTTACATTTTGGAAGACAAACGGATATGGAAGTCAGTGGGCACCCATGGAAAAAAGCCATTATTTGTCACAATTTAAGATTTACTATAGGAGGTGTGTGCAATGATGACCCAAGGGAATTTCCTAAATACTGCAAGATCTTGTGATAGATTGAACTAATAATAGGTATTTATCTCCACTGGAGATGCAGGCTAATGGCCATGACAAAACTCTATTATGATATTAGATTATTGTTTTCCAGTTACATAAGGTTTAGATTTCAGAGGAAGTGAATGTAGCAAAATAACTTCAATATCAAAGTTATGCAGTCAAAGGAACGTGATGCTATTCCAACTGTCACCAACTATTTCTATTACGGAGCATTGCCAATTCCCAGAATTTATTCTGTTGTCCTTCTTATACTCCCAGCTGCTGGAACATGGGAAAGAGCTTCTCTTTTTTAATGCATGAGAAAGTCTGTTTCTAGCTGTTACTGGTGCATGGAAAAGTTTGGAAATGTGAATGCCTGAGAAAATAGGACAGATGAAAAGAAGTCTTTTTTTTTTTTTTTTTTTTTTTTTTATAAGAAACCTCATAATTTTCAGCTTATCTTTCAATTCCGGCCACAACTCAGAATCAGCAATACTGCTTATGATGGTAATGGCAGATCTTGACCATAACCTGTCTCAGTGTGGCAGACAGTGTAGCAGTGTTAAAGCTCCAGCTTAAAAGAGGCTACAGAACGAAATTAATATCTTGTCTGAATTTTCACTTAAGTGAAACCTAACTCCTTCAGTGTGTCTTGATCCACAAAGCATCTAAATGTAAACACAGTGACAGATCCAAATGCTCAAAAATATTAAAGAACAATGAATACTTCTGTTGCATGTCATTCTTACATGGCCTCATTTTTTTCCTTAAAGTCCTGAAAATAAACACACTGTGATTGTAATTATTTAATTGCATAAAGTGATCTTGGTACAATTTGCAAGAAAAAAGATGATTACATGCCCAGTTACTTCATTCCGTTGAATGTGAAATACAGAGTGGCATCTTTGCAAGTTCTGAATTTCCTCATTCTAAGGAAGATTCTTTTAATGCATTTTTTACTGTGTGACTAATATATTGGGCAGAGATGAACCATCACCTATTTTTTAGTGGAAAACTATGTTTCTTCCCTTGAGTCTATGTAGTGAATGATACGCAGAGAACCAAGAAAAATTGTGATTGGGATTTTAATTGAGAGATTTGCCAAGGAAGAAAGCAGGTTTTAAATTATATGGTAGAGGACAGAGCCATCAAATTCCACCACTGACTAGTACTATAGCTGTGTTTGCCATTTATAGTGTGCAGCCAGGCTTGGAGACAAAAACCTGGAAAATAATAAAACGAAGAAGAGGTTACCTATCATCTGTGTTTCATTGATTGCTCAGCAATAGCAAGCCTATGTTTAAGTTGAACATGTGAGAAAGAAAACTTTTCCAGGTATATTTTTCTCCCCATCAGTGTAAAGGATCAACAGTGTGGGTGGGTGATTTCTGGTCTGACAGTTTCAAAGTCATAATAGTTACCCTGATACCAGGCAAAATCAAATGCATTTTGATTTTGGTGCAGTAAGCAGAGATGAGACTTTCCCATTTAAGTGGTAAACAAACAAAGCCCACAGTAAGTTGTCTGGCACCTGGAATGAAGGCTTCTGGAGGCAGATAGCTCCACACAGAGCTTCTGTGTAGCATGTAAGTATGGCTTGCCCCTGTCAAACATGAAACAAATAACCTGGGGAGGACGTAGGAAAGATGTTTGAACACTATTGTTGGGGGAAACAACAAAAAGAAAGCATAATTTATTTTATTTTCTGACTAAGAATATAAAGAATTTCACATGGGGCAGGACAACTGTTTTGTACATCATTCCCACTTGAAATCCAAATGCGTTTGTGTTCCAGTTTAGCAGAGTCTGAACTCATACTAACCACCAACTTTATTCTCCTTTTTTCGTGACTTGTAGTTAGCTCTTTCAGAAAGTTTTAATTTTTCCTTGTTTCCTACCACAGCATTACAATATCATTTCAAATTTCTGAGCAGCTTTGCACAGAAGACCTGGCAACAAGATGTAAAGAGGGTGGAATCAGAAGAGTGGAGCACATTTCTGCTCCCAAGCATTTCATGAGTGCACACAAGAATCCCGTGCCTTAACCTCTGGGTCAAATATTTGCCATTATAACGCTCTGAGCTTAATTCATTTATAGCCAATACTACAGGTACCAGAATCAGCAGGAACGTGTTGAGTTTAATGGGGCTTAGATTCAGGTCATGCCAAAGGAAGTTTTTTTCTGAGCACCATGCACTTCTTTGGACTCCATACACTGCTGTAAGCACATGTATACTTCTCCATTAGCTGGTTTTTTTTTTTTAACAACAACCAGACAATCCCATGTGCTTTAGATTGACTCGGTCTCCCAGTTTAAAACAAGTTGAGATGTACAGAGATTCAGTATAGTCTGAGTCTTTTAGACAAACTGCAGCAGGAACTGCTGTGATTTCATTTCCCAATATTTTTTCTTCATATTGCATTAAATGACCCATGACTTTGATTAAATTGAAAATATAATGTATTGGCTTTTTCAATGCCTTAAGATTTATATTTTTCATGATTTCTATTTATTTTCTGGTTTTACTTTATTTTATTTCTTGGAAAACTCATTTCGGAGCACTCTACCAGCTGCCATACAATGAAATCCAAATATCAGAGAAGCCAGGGTTTCTTTGCTCCCCCAAGCCAGGTGGGACCAGTTATACTACCTATTTAGTCCAAAGGGATTCAGAAGGTTTTGGCCCGTCTTCTTTGAACTAGGCTTTTCTCTTTTCCATAAATGAGCAAGAGACAGATATCAATTTAATTTGTAGAAAAAGTTGCTTATATGGAAGGAGTCAGATGCTTTCAGGGAGTTCAGGGTTTCATTGTGTCTTGTGGCAAGGCATGCAAGCAGCCATGGCTACCATTAAGGCTGCTAAAAAAAAGATTTGTTTTTCCAGCATTTAAAATAATTGCCAGAATTGCTGTTTTTCTGCTGCTGTTTCTGAATGCCTGCACAAGCCTGCCCCTCAAGCTGATTTTTCTAAAGAAGGTTCAGTAAAAATAATTCAAGTGTTTCCAAAGGAAAGACAGAATAATACAGGATTTTACCTATCCAAAAATGAAACCAAACCAAATGTTACAACAGTTCCACTGAGAATTCTTGCCGGATTCAAAATTTGGGGTGTGTGTGTTTGGTGGGGGGATCCTGTTTAATACTGTGAACACAAACTTTACCTTTCCCATGACAAAGCAAGCAAGATTGGTCATGTTTTAAACTCCCAGAGTTCTTACGTGGATGATCTTCTTCATTAGGGTTGAGTTTAATGCTGAAACTATGAATTTGTTGCAAAGGGTGGTTGAACCTACTACAGGGTGGTCCCTATCTGCTGGTTGAACCTACTTTGTACAGAGTACCTTACAGCAAAGCATGACTTTCACTTGCTGTTATTTCTCCTTCAGGGGCTTTTCATGTGACAAGCTCCAGGAGTGAGAAGATGAAATTGCCTTTCCTGTGCTTTTAGTGCTTCCTGCAGCTGGCAGGCTGACAGTGAGGGAAAGTGGAGAAGACATCCTAGCTCCAACACAGAATGGGGGAAATGGCAACTGTGAGCAAGATGCAACAAAAATGCAAAGTAAGGGGTGGGACAGAAGGGTGGGTGAAGGCCTGGAAGAAGGAAGGACGGACAGAAACAGAAAAAGTGCTGGGGAATAAGCCAGAAGTTAGAAGCTGGTACAAAAGGTGGTGGAGAGAGTGCAGGAAAGAAAGGATGGGTAGGAGGAGGCTGAAGAGAAAAGGTTTCTCACCAGGGAAACACCCTGTCCTCCATAATTCAAAACTGGTGCAAAATTTTGCCATCCTTTTGCTTTCCAGGAAACCACCATGAGAAGTTCAGTGAGGGCATCTGTGTATGCACATGTGTATAAGTTTTCCCTCTGCAGGGGAGCAGTTGTGCACTGTGTGTGTGTGGATGTACCTATTGCCCCTAATATGAGACTGGCTAACTGGGATCCATACGTTGCTTACTCTTTGAGCACTTGACATTATAATGTTAAAGCTAAACCTTGATTATTTTTTTCCCCAGTATAAAAGGGAAAGCCCTTATCTTCCTACTGGGAAACGCAATGAGGTGTGCCTTAATGCAAGCACAAATGGGACACTAAACAGGTAGACAACAAAATAACAATAGCTGTGCTGTACCATGAAAGGAAACGAATGGAGTTTGAACCTTAATTAACTCCGTCTTTAAGTATCAGACAGCAATCAGCACAAATTATGGAGTAGGAGCTTTTTGCTCTTGAAAACATGGAGTCTTTGCTTCCCTGCCTCCTTCTCTCCCCACGGCTGCAAGAATCCAGCTGAGATTAAGAATTTTTTTTATAGCACTTGTAAAATTCAAGTCCACAATCAACTAGACAAAGCAAAGCCATCATGAAAGGAAGTAAACATCCGGCCTCGATGTGTATGTAGCGTGCTGGCTGAAATCTAGCCTCTCCAGCACAGCTGAAAGCCTGCTCAGCAGTCTGTGCGGAAGAAGCTGGCAGCCTTCAACTAGCCTCTAATGAGCCTCATCAAACAAACAAACAAAAAAAAAGAGGCTTCACAAATTAGCACCAAAGACAAGCGTTAGATGATTCTTCTGTTTTTGTACAGTGCATACATCCCCACTGCCCCTGGGGGTGGCGGGAATCTGTCCTAACATTACCCCTCTAAATGTGGGTCATCTATTTTAAAAGGACATTCACCCTTCTTCTGGAGCCAGTAGTGTAGAACAGGTGCTTCTGGGGGATCTTGGTACCTTGACTTTTGGGGATGAGATAAATCACATCTTGAAGTGTCCCCCACCTTTGAAGATAAAGACCTGTCCAAATTCTTTGTACTATTATCATCTTCTGCTGATGGGTTCTGAGAAGTCCGCTGGTTAACAGGGCTATTGTAAGGATGAGGAGCACAGCCCATGAAATTAGGCTTCACAGCCACTATCCCATGTACCTTGTGTTTCATGGACTTAATTGATGAGCAGCGTTGTTCTGCATGTCTGCATAAGGTGTGCCTCTTTCTCTTAGTACAACATCTGATCTCAGAAAAAAAAGTTACTTACTAGCTTGCAACATAACTAGGGGTATCTACTTCTCACTCAGCACAGCACCATATTCCTCAGTAAAATTTGCATGTGATTTGAAAATATGGAAGGAACAGTATATTCTTTACTATACCAAAGTTTCTGCAAATGTGGCAGGAACAGCACAAGCTGCTTACTAAATTCCTCCCCCCCGGCCCCGCCAAAAGCTCCACTTTGTAAAAAGAACAGAGACTAGAGAATTATTCTTGCATAAATCCAAACTGCACGATTCTGTCTAATTATTTGACCTTGAAAGGCGACTTTCTAGTCTATCTCCTGATGCACTTTTTTCCTCACAGTGATTCTTTGCACAACTCTCCTCCTGACAAATGTCATTTGAACTAGAGACAGCCCTGTCTGGAGTGCACACATCAACAGCCTTTTCCAATAAGCTGCAGCTCCTATCTTAATGAGAATAGGAGCCTTATGACAACTACAGGGCTTTTAATAGTAAATACAGCTTCAGTACAGTATACTCAGGTCTCTCCTTACTGAGGAATAAACTGTCAAATTTTGCTTACCTCTAGTTGAAAAATAGCCCAAATACTGCAGTGTTGGTATAGAGGAACAAAGCTTGGTTTTAGTCTTGACTCCTCTCTCAGGAAGGAGGAATGCTGAGGAGGCTTCTGTGGAGGCATCTACACTAGCATTTTGGTTGTCCTGCACTGCAAAGGGGTAGGAGAGCACCCAAATGGGACTTTTCCCGTCTGACACTGAACAAGAAAATGCAATGCCAAGATACTGCTAATATGCTCCAAACACATGCAGTCCCTTGGACCAGGCTGGACCCAGACCAAAGCAAAAAACTCTGAAATGTAAATGGTCCTTGTATCCTCAGCACCAACTGTTTCACTCCATAAATCTGCTCCTGCTGGTCTGCACTGCCTGTTGATGTAGACATAACCCAGTCATGTGTAAGGGCAAGGCTGTCACAGGTGGAGGTGTGGGGTGTCAGGCAGCTGCCAAAGGGGGTAGGGAGATTTCATCAGCAGGGTGACGTGGTGATGTGTCTGCAAGGGAGAGTAGTGAGGAAAAATAACAGGAAAAGACTGCAGGGTTGGAAGTATGTGAGCAAGCCAACACACTGCATCTAGAGCTGCAGCCATGCCAGACGCTGAAATGAGTCTAGGAAGTGTGTGAGGGGAGGAAAGGTTGAAATGGGATATGCAGAGCTGCTCAGGGAAATCAGCTGCTTACAGTGCCGGGGCTGCAGCACATTGGACATTCAGAGACAGCACTTTGGACAAAAACTACAGAATTCACAGGAATCATGTGAATTCCCAACTGATATTAACTTTTACAAATCCAAACCTGGGCAGATGAGGCTGCAAAAAACCAGGAGGGTCCCATTTTCCCCCAGCCTGTTTCCATCCTGATTGCAGGCTTAACTCAGAAGTACTTTCCTGGATACTCACCATGAGTTATTTTCACATATTGAAAGCACAGCCAGAATCATGGCTACACAGGTTATGGCAAAACCTAACTCTTTTTTGATGAGTCCTTATCTAGCCAAAATTAGAATTGTCTTTTCTAAAATGGATATCACTTTTCTAAAAGAAATCTGAGGAACAATAGACAGTGTCTAAAGGCAGCAACCAGTGGATCGTAGTGAATTGCTGATGAAAACACAACTTGGTATTATTTCGTGTGGCACATCCAGTGATGTCAGCTGACAGCAGTAAAATGTAAATGATTGATCTTGCCGTGCTTCACTTGCTGAAGTGGAGGCTTGGAATCAAGTTGTGCAAAGCAAAACTTTTGCTTTTTGTTACTTGTTTTAATTCATGGAGTAGCAGCTTTAGGGTGTTTTCACTATTCTGAGGAGTTAATTCTGAAAATGTTGAAATGAAACATTGCAAAGTTTGGAAAAAACTTCATTTTAGAAAAATTTTATGTTGGATTAAACATGATTTCATGAGCTGTTTTGGTCAGACTCACTTCATGTGTTTTGGCAATGAAAAAAAAAGCTTTTAGTGACAAACTGTGTCCTCCAGCTCTATCCCCTATTGACATGTAAATTTGGAAGAATGATTCATAAGAAATAATCTGTTTGGTGGAGTGTAGCCACTCTGCTAGGTACTGAGGGCAGCAGCCAGAGCTGGGTTCATTTTTTAAGGGCTGATAATAAACAGCAGTCTGAGCCTGCACTTAGAAACGTGGAAAAATTCAAGTCTCTGCACATTCAGTGAACGATATTTCTTTCCTTCTGGCTCAAATTACTTAAAAGAACAGTATCATCCTGAGGGAAGAGAGAAAATGAAGACAAGGAAATAAAAATGACAACATAAAATAACCAGCTACCCTTTCCTTTCCATACAGCAATACCATAACACATTCTTCCCGTCTTCTTTCTTGATGGAGAAACTGTAAAGGCAGCTGGAGGTTTCCCACCCCAGATACCCCCAGACCATGCTGACACCCATACGCTCTCAGGTTCCTGATCCATCTCGCACTGGGGTGTACAGCATCCTCAGTACTGCACCTGACTGCGTTGCATGACGCTGCAGGTCTTCATTCCCTCGTCACCTGCTACTTTTTCAAGCCCCTCTTTTTTCCAGTTTTCCTTGGTAACTTCTATTCTGCAATCAGACACCCCACCACACTGAAACACATCTTGACGTTGTTACACAGATGAAACTTCTCAGATAATTTTAATGTATATTATCTAAAGCTTTCACATTACAAGGCCTCAAGTGGTTGCACTACATCATGCAGACAATTCACCCTAGTGTGTTTAGCTATAGCCGGGGACCCCAGACTTTCCCACTTTATTACAACTGTATTTTTTACTCTACCTGGTGGCATGAATTTTTTATTTCTTTAACAAAAATGCCTCCATTTTTAATAAAGTAAAAAAAAAATGAAAACTGAGCCCTGTCCATTGGTTCCTTCCATACGATCCCGTTCTCTATGCCAAGGCCAATGGAGTTTTCCTTTTCCTGGGTCTTTCATCTCTCTTGAGGAAACAGTTCCTTTTTTTCAGTCCACTCCAGCAAGATTACAAGCATTTACCTTCACCTACATTTTCAGTTTCATTGTTAACACATTGCAGCTTCCTTAAGAGTTGGCCAATGTTGCAAGTAGTCATGCAATATTTGTTTATCTCCAGACTTCTTCACTTGTGGCCAAAACTGGACAAGTGCAAGATACCACGTGGGATATGGGTATTTATTTTTAGCAGAGGATCCATCATAATATGTTGTTCTGTCATTTACACCCCCTTAATTCCAGAGTACTCCAGTGCCAGAGCAGAATCTCGCTCTTCTTAGCTGAATACACCAGTTCTACAGTGCATATTGGCCTCACTGGTTAATGACAGTGGCTCATGATCTATTAATCAATTGACCATTTCTTCTTCTGTCTCTCTCATTCATTTATTGTATAAGAAAATATTCAGGCCTTGAAAGCAGCATCTTTGCAAGAGCACGCAACCTATGTTTAGAACCTCTTCTTTTATGTAGAAATGTTAAAACATTCCCCCATTTTCCACTGAAATATAAGAAAATAGCTTTTACCGTGAGGGTGATCAAACATTGCGACAGGTTGCCCACAGAGCCTGTGGAGTCTCCATCCTTGGAGATACTCAACAACTCACTGAACACAGCCCTAAGCAATGTTTCAAGCTGACCATGCTCTGAGCAGGGGGCTGGATTAGATGACCTCCAGAGGAGTCTTCTAACCTCAACCATTCTGTGATTCTGTGAATTCTACACGATATGTATACAATGCACAAAAAATGTGCTTTAATTTGTTTTCTGGGGGTGAAATCTTCCTTTCTGGATTGAGTCTTCAACATCAGCAGGCAGAGACCTCTAATCTGACTGAGGATATATCTACAGGACAGCATTATTTAGAGATATTTCAGTTAGCATGGGTATTATTGCATGCTAAGTCTAAAAGTGCAGAGCTCAGGGTGGGTTTTTCTAGAAATGGAAAGTAATGCTAATTTAGGTGCTAAAACTAGAAAAGACAATACAGAACCACTTGTTACATCTCTAGACCATCTTCTGTGTCACTGCAGTATGGGAATTGCTGGGGCAGTGGAGAAGCATTATCCTGCAGTTATAAACCACACTTATGGATTGACATGGCCCTTTGGCTAACATCTGTGTGTATGGGTTACAAGGTACCAAGAGCTGGATTCTTCTCTAGGTGACCCTACATGTTTACATAATACACTTCTTGTAAAAGGAATGCTGTTGTCAGTCTCAGGATTTAGTAATTCAGTAATTTTGAAAAGGTCAGATCTGGAATTTAGCCTATTAATCAACATGTAGGCAATTCATTGCAGGCTAAGTGGTAATTTCAATTTAGCATCAACCTGAGGGCACATGCCTCATCCTTTTATCTGGCTAAATTTATCATTAATAGAAACACTGAAGTAAACGATGTCATTGCTGACAATGTATGGATCTACCATCAGGATCAGATGGTCTGTATAATTCCTGAGCTGCACAGAGTAAGGGCAATCAGTTTAACATGGAATTGTAAATAAATGCAATGGGTTAGCTTTTCAGATATTTGTATGGAGAGTGTTAGCTTTGCCTTAGGCAGCAAGTAGGGACAGAAAAAAGTGGTTCCAACTGAATATTTAGAGACTTCTCTTAAGAATTTTAATGGCATGACTTAAAGGTTAATGTGACACACATACACATACTTTTTTCTTGTTTTCAGGTATTTTCATAATGTCATTTTCTGCCTAAGTTCAGAGACAGAAGTGTTGACTTACAAAAACCTGAGGAAAGAGTCTATACTTACAGAACCATCGAAAGAATGGAAATGGTTTCCTCTGCAAGTGGAAAACCAAGATATGAAAGGCTAGATCTGCTCTGCTTAACCAGAGAGAGAGGATATCCCTATGTAGGCAACAGAGAGGTAGATACATCCCAAAATCAGATCTTACTTGGGTTCAGCCACCTTCTGAACCCTCTCTGTCTCTCACTGTTGACTACAGGGATGACACAGAACAGCTAGTCTGCCAGCACAGGTACCTCAGGTAGAAGCTAAAGTGAGGTGGGGGTGAATCCCCACCTAAATGATTTGCTCCAGTTGTCACAGCCTGGGATAGCTGAGTAATTAAACCAGGTTTTCTGAATCCTGGTTAACAAGCCAGCCATAAAAGAGGCTTCCTGACCCTACAATAAAGAAAAGACTTATCTATAACAAACAGAGAGACATTATTGTGGGTTAGATGAGAAGACAGTGAGGTGGACAGAGAACTGGCTGAACAACAGAGCTCAGAGGGTTGTGATCAATGGGGCAGAGTTTGGTTGGAGGCCTGTAACCAGCGGTGTTCCCCAGGGGTCTGTGCTGGGTCCAGTCCTGTTCATCAAAGACCTGATGAATGAAGGGACAGAGTGTACCCTCAGCAAGTTGGCTGATGATACCGAGCTGGGAGGAGTGGCTGATACCCCAGAAGGCTGTGCTGCCATTCAGCGAGACCTGGACAGGCTGGAGAGTTGGGCCCAGGGGAACCTCATGACATTCAACACAAGCAAGTGTAGGGTCCTGCCCCTGGGGAGGAACAACCCCCTGCACCGGTACAGGTTGGGGGTTGACCTGCTGGAGAGCAGCTCGGCTGAGAAGGACCTGGGAGTGCTGGAGGACAGCAAGGTGACCATGAGCCAGACCTGTACTCTTGTGGGCAAGAAGGCCAACGGTGTCCTGGGGTGCGTTAAAAGGAGTGTGGCCAGCAGGTCGAGGGAGGTTATCCTCCCCCTCTGCTCTGCCCTAGTGAGGCCACATCTGGAATGCTGTGTCCAGTTCTGGGCTGCCCAGTTCAAGAAATTCAGGGAACTACTGGAGAGAGTCCAGCGGAGAGCTACCAAGATGATCAGGGGACAGGATCATCTCTCTGATGAGGAAAGGCTGAGAGACCTGGGGTTGTTCAGCCTGGAGAAGAGAAGGCTGAGGGGGCATCTTCTCAATGCTTATAAATATCTGAAGGGCGGGTGTCAAGAGGATGGGGCCGGACTCTTTTCAGAGGTGCCCAAGGACAGGACAAGGGGCAATGGGCACAAGTTGGAACACAGGAAGTTCCACCTCAATATGAGGAAAAACTCCTTCCCTGTGAGGGTGCCAGAGCAGTGGCACAGGCTGCCCAGAGAGGCTGTGGAGTCTCCTTCCCTGGAAACATTCAAACCCCCCTGGACGCGGTGCTGTGCCCCCTGCTCTGGGTGTGCCTGCTCAAGCAGGGGGGTTGGATGGGATGATCTCCAGAGGTCCCTTCCAACCCCTGCCGTTCTGTGATTCTGTGATCACTTCTCATACCTGTCAGTCATCTCACATGGTATATTCACCATTTTCTCCTCAAATTTGTAACACAGCAACAACCAGTAGTCTTTAGCACTAAGACATAGGCATCCACTGTGGTCAAAAATATTATTTTGCTCCTGAAATCCACTCTGTATCATATAATCAAGAACTGGACCTCTGTATTATACTGACAGTGAGGTATTCTATGAAAAAAAAAAGATATGTCTTGACTGGAAATGTTTTAGTTCATTTTCTCATCCTGAAATAGAAAAAAAAAATACATTCAAAACATCAATCATGTTTGAAAAAAGAAAGGTTCCCGAAGAAATAAATTTTTTTGGTGAGAACTGTAAAAATGCAGTTATAATGACAAGCCTTTTTAAATGTATTTTTTGGAGTTCCCCTTGATCCCCCTAAGGGCATTCTACCTAGACTGACATCCTGTCCCTGGAAAATTTTAAAGGAAATAAAGCTTCACAATTCTGAACAAGAGAATGTTTCAGCTGACAATTGCAAGCAGATTCACTGTCTAAGAGTTTCAGTGGAAACATTGGTGATAATTATACAGCAAGTCCTGTCCCTTCAAATATGTTTTGTACCAGTTTGTCAGTACAAAAACCATGTTCGCTAAAATTGCTAAGATTGTGTAAAAAGGTAGATATCTATATTTTAAATTTTCAGTTTTTTTCTTTCTAGACTTAAAACTAGGCTGGCAACTCCTCATATGATGGAGAGTTTCTTATAATATTTAGAGTTAATATTCAGTCCCTCCTATTATTTGTAAATATGGAAATGAAGGACAAATTAATCCCTAGTGTACATAGCAGCTGAATTTACTTTTTTTATACTTGTAATCTGAATTGAGTTGAACCTTAGTTAACCACAGGCCTTCATCTTCACCTAATCTTCATCTGCTAATAAACATGAAGACACTACTGATACTGCCAAATGTGGTTGGAGCATAAGGATAACACACAAAACTGAGCAGGCAGAAGGATTGGAGGGGAAATAAGAAAGGTGACAACAGAGGACTTGACCAGGATGCTGGGTCATTCATTAGGGTGAGTACAGTGAACCCGAACTTTTTGTTGGGCACCAAGAGAATATTTCTTTTCCCCAAAGGGAAGAGGGGGAGGGGAAAGAAAAACAAACAAACAAACAAACAAACCAGCAAACAACAGTGCTGTAATGAGCAGTACTGAAATTTGAGAGGATATAGGGACTAAGATTATTTCTATTTCTTAATCATTGACCTCATATAGTAGGAAGACACATAAATGGGAGTAGGCCCGATGCGAGATGTCTGGACAGAACCAGCACTTGAGGCTGGCTCTGAAGTCTGTTCAAAATTGATTCTGGCTGAGTAGTTACTTTAATCGTGTTAAGAGAATTCTACCGAAATGAGTCAACAGTCATGGTAACAAAAGGCTTTCTATTTCTATTTGCATCAGGGCTATGCACCAGAATTGAGACTATGGATAAACTTTTTTTTTTTACCCAAACACAGGATATAGCAGAAACCAGAAAAAAAGAAAACTCAGTTGTTAAGACACTAGTCCTGTATACTTGAGCATACGGGCTGAACAATACACCAGAGTATTTCCATACCAGAATGTCCTATTGTATTTATCTGCTGGAAGATATATTGACAAGTATCAGTAAGAACTGTCAGTTTTCTGATACTGGCTTTCCTCCCACCTTTACTGTCCTTTACATTTGTACAGGGCATAGTCAGCCTTCTGGGCAAACCTTCCTTCATCACAGAAGTTATGCCCCCATAAAAAACCTCAGGAATAATATTTTGCTTCAAGCATGATGTAATGAAGCTACTGCTTCTTTTTTTTTTTTTTTCCTTCTGTTTTTGGTTTGGTTTTTTGTTTGTTTTTTTTTAACGGCAACATGCATAGATGTGCATTCGGTGCAGGACTATGAAAAAATTTCATTTCCTAAACAGTGCTTAACAAAATCTTGCATGAAATTGTTTGCAGCCAGAATATTACTCATCAGAGCCCATTGTCCATTTTCCAGGAAGACTTTGATTAAGACAGATTTATTTCTGGATCCTGGTAATGCCTGCTACAGTAGGAACTGAATGTTAATGACTGCCAGTCAGTTTGAATTACACATCGTGGGGAATCTTGAGTCAGTTAGGATCTCAACTTATACTTTGACTTGATGCAATGGATTTGGTTGTAAAATCATCATCTAATATGCTAGTACTTGGATATTGCAGGAATGGAGCTCTCTAAAAAAGTCTGATTTGATCTCAATAAGATCAGTACATTAAGAAACTATATATAAGAAAATGCACTGATGCCAAGATATGAGGAAGAATTTGAAGATATTTGAGCTGCCCTAGGGTATTTCTGGTCTCCCATGTCTGGTCCAGAGGGGTGCTTGTCTCCCATGGGCTCTGCTAGCCCTATGTGAACAGTTAAAGATTCCATTGGTGGTACCTACCTGCATGAAAGCAAATGGATCAAGCCTCGTTTATTTACCACGGTCATGTGGGCAAACACTGTAACATTTATTCCCATGTGAAATAAACATTAGTTGGACAGCAGAAGTAAATTGAAGAAAAGCTGTTATCCTGTGGACTCCACAGGCATCTCATCCTTGTGTGTCTCTGCCTTTCCTTTTTTGTTGTCTGTTTCATCCACAGATACGTAACATTCTGTATCTCATCAGGAGTCTGATATGAAAACAAAACGAAATCTGTGAAATGCTCTATCAGGATGGATCATTCAAGTGAATGATAATCATCAATTGTTTAATGTAAAGACAGAAGATTAGCAATTATTCAGTATTTAAGCTTTCCTAAGAAGCATTGGTAAGCAAAGCTCAGCCTATCTCCATATCTGCTTAGAATGAGGACACAAAACCCAGCCATGCCTCATTTTCCACTGTATCACAACATCCTGCAGAAATTTCATCTAGTCTTAGCCAACTGCAAAACTATTGCTAAGTTACTCAGTGTACCCCATGATGAGAGCAAGCACATGCTGCCTAATTCTAGTGACCACATCAAATGCAGAAAGTGGACTGAAGCTGAAGAAGTAAAGTAGGACATTGTCTAATACACAGTTGAATTTCATGAAGTTTTTCTATTCCAACCCCTGGATCTATTTTATGAATTCTAATCACAGCAGCAGGATGGTTATAAAAAGGGAACCTGTAATTTCAACACTGTCTACTCTGCTGCTTTACTGAAGGCCAGCTTTGGGACAATACTTGTAGGCATTACTTGTAGGTGAAGCATGTCAGGGTATCAGTCTGTCCTCAAAGCAGTACTAAGCAGACCATATATATACTCCAAGGATCTCAGTCTATGTGAAATGGTCAAATACTGTCCACAACATGAAATTCACTTTGCCTATCATCAACGTCTGCCTGATATACTAGTTAGCATGGTTTGTGAAGATGAAGGAATGTCTCTGTAACCACATTGGTATAGAACAAGATCCATAGTTTTTAAGGGGAAAGTGTTTTAAAAAACACACTTCAATATCACAAAAGAAGTGATCTAACTTGGCATACCATCTGCTAAGTGCCTTGTTACCAAATATCAGCTGTGGAAAAAAATTGCAATGGTTTTATGTATAAATAGAAGATGTCACTTTGGAAGCTTGTCAAACCAGCAGCTTTTAGAGGAACTATTTGTAAAATGAAGATGTCAGCTTCCAATTTTATTTTTGTTCTTCTGTTGAAGATGCATCTTAGAATTGATGTTAGTGGGTTTTTTATTTTTTGTAATTAGAGAGCAATCAGATTCCTTTTACGATAGCATGTTTTTTCCTCCTTAGTAGTTTTGTTGTAATTGACCTATTTTTTATATAATTTTCACAGCTGAAAAGAGGTAATCCTCTAAAAAATAGGTTTTAATTGACTTATTTTGATATAGTTCACAGAGATGAACAGAGATAGTCCTGTATAAAATAGAACGATTAGTATTCTTCCTCTTTGTAGTGTTCATTTACTCATATAAATCCCACTGGCAATAAGGCAATTACACCACAGATGGTAGAGTTCAAACAAATCAGATTCTACTGTCTCTTCACAAATAGCTTCACTGCACAAACTTCTCCAAAGCACGTATGTGCCAAGCCCTTGTCTTGCCACTCAATTGCTTGCATAACTTCACCAAAATGCTGTCTTTTTTCTGCATTTCATCTTATCATCAGTGCCTCTTTACTGGCTCCTTCCCTTGCCTTAGTTGACCGCTCAGTCATATACCCTTCTCCAGTTATCGCCCTCAAAATGCAAGTGAAGGACAAGCATCATGTACTCATCAACTCAGAGTGCTTTTCCTCTATTTTGCATCTCTTCTTTCCAATTGCCCTTTCACTCTCCCACCTCTCCTCCACATGTGTATATGCATGTGTCTCCTATGTCCTATATCCCTCAGAACACAGACTATGTCTTCTTGCATGTCCATTTAATTTATTTTACAAGGAGTTTTAAACCCTGGTTACATCAAGGGTTCTACTGCTCTGTATTACTAATAATACCTTAATTAACATGGCAAAATCTGTTCTGCAGGTTTTACATAGATAGATAGATTTATTCTTATCTCAGCAACTCAGATCAGCTTCACTGCTGCTGTAAATAAAAGGAGTCTTGCCTTGGCATGAAGGAGTGCAAAGGCAGCCTCTCTAAATATGGAATAGATGATGATAAAGCTCAAGGAGCTGGATAGCCACCACACCATCAAATCAAATTTTGGAGCACTGCAAAGCCAGAAAGGTCCTGACATGATGTTCCTGTGATGAAATTGCCTCAATACACATTGATGCAACACTAGTAGCTGAATTGCTATTGCTAATTGTCTGTGTCTCTGGTTTGGGTAACCTGATTTCTGGATCACTTCCATCCAATTTCAGCCACAGCAGATGCCTAGTCCTCTGTGGGATGGGAGTGGTCCAAGGTGAATGCGTCTTTGGACAATCTGCCCATAGTGCTTGTTATATAAATTCATAGGACAAGCATCCTCAGAGTAAAAGGGACACCTTTAGCTTTATTTATGAAACTCAAAAGAAGAAAGAATGACACCAGCCCTGTGTATTTCAGCTGAATCAGAAAAGAGATGGACAGAGACAGAAAAAATATTCAAGAGTTCCAACTTCAGCTCAGGCATCTCAGAGTGAAAGAATGAAAGTTCAAAACCAATATTTGATTGTAGTCTTAATCAAATCTTAAATCTTCAGCATATCCTTACGTATAGTTTTAAACATAGTGGATATAGGAACTCTTCCCTGCAACTACCATATTTTCCCATTTAATGGCAACATCAAACGTTCATCACATTAAGACTCAGGAGAATTTTTAATTGACTACACCTTACAAACAGTTTTCTACTTTTCAGGTGATTGGACTGGAGCTTCCTGCATTTTGTGTGCAAACTTTTTCTCATTAATTAAAATTTGCATTTAACTGTTCCCTCTTTAAAAGGGGAGAATTTCCCTTATTGGCAGAAACAGCTCTCAGGGCCCACTTCTACAAATTCCTTGCTTATAAAGGTATTAAGTTATGTATTTTAAACATAAAAAAATCTCTCAGTGGCAAGTAGCTTCTGTAATCAAGTCTCCTTTCATTTAAGCAGAAATATTGGCACAGAAACCCAGAGAAGGCAAGTATCTGCCTCCAAGGTTTGGATATGGAAACTAAGCTCCATCCACAGCCTGATTGTGAGGTTTTTAACTTAAAGAAGCTGTAGTATCTACTGTCCCCCACCTGGAACGTATTTGCAGTGCTCTGGCTGCCTCCATACAACCAGATATGGAGGTAATCCTGAAAGACTAATAGGTATAAAAAGACAGACAATTTGGGATGCAATTATAACTTGCCCAAGTAGTGAACATAGAGAAGAACTGACAAAACTTGCCTGCTCCAGGAGCTGAAGAACTTTAGTTAAGGTAAAATAAAGTTTAAAAAAATTTAGTTAAAGTTTTGCAGGTAAAAGTTATGTTGTGAAAGAAACAGAAATAAATAAAAAATTAAAACAGGCAAAATCAGAAAAAAAGTTTGGAGTAGATTATTTACAAAAGCAGGTTTTAAAATGAAGTTACTGAATAGACCAAGTGCCAGATTGCTGCTGTGCCCTGGACATAGCTTTGCGACTGTTTTGTCCTGTTTGAAGTGAATTTGTCTCTCTATTTTCGTTCTGTTTGTTTGTTTGTTTATTTGTTTTAAGTTTACTTCTTGGCTACTAATTAGATTTACCTGAAATTACTTCTAGTTGCTTTTCACATATTTAGCTTTGTAATAGCAAAGCCTCATAGCAGCCAACAGTGAATATACTCCTTTGAGATGTACAGCCAAGTGTATTAAAGGTGGGAAAAAGACAGCCCCAAATGTCTAATCTAAAACGTTCTGGGTAAGCTTTTATTTGACTTAACTGAGTCATTAGATTTGAAGGTTGAGGGGAAAAGTGAGTGTTGCTGGGAAAAGCATGGCAGATTAAGGAGAGGAACAGCTGAAGCCCAGGTGAAATGCAGCACCCAGGAGTTTCTTGAGCAGGAATTCAGTTCCTGGGCAAATCATAGAGCAAAGTCCTCTTCAAACACATTACGGGGTGCACAGTGGAGGAGAAGGTGATCAGGAACCATCAGCACAGTTTTACCAAAGGTAAATCATGCCTGAACAACCTGAGTGCCCTCTGTGATAAAATGGCTGGGTTTGTGGACAACGCAGAAGTAGTGAATGTCATTTGCTTTAAGTTTGCAAGGCTCTCAACACTGCACCCCACACTGTTCCTGTATTGAGACATTATGGTCTGGATAGCTGTTCAAATAGGTAAAATATGTTGGGTGCAGAGGGCAGTGGTTAGTGGGATGTGATCCAACTCTAGGCCAGCGACAAGTGGGGCACCATAGGGGTCTCTCTGGGGACCTGGGCATTGAACACCTTTAACAGTGACTTGGAGGAGGCCCTTTCTATGTTGCTGAGAGGGTTTATGTTACAAAAGAGGAACTGATGTAAGATGGGGTCATGGTATGTAGAGGAACTCTAGGATTACAGAAGACTTTTGGGATCTTGTCAGGGAGCAAGGGAAATTCAGATGATAGCTTTAGAGTTTTCCTCGTTTTGAAAACTAATGACAGCAGGAAATACTGGAGGCAAAGCAATGAACTGTAATACATGGCAAGGCATTATGTCTGCGAAATAGTGAATCATATGCTCCAAAGGGAGAGGGGCAACTAAAAGAGACCGAATCTCTGAGGCAGAAGGGGCTGATGGTTGGCTCACAATTAACTGGAGCAGACAGGGAAGCAGCATCCCTTTAAAACAAAAGATTTTAAAAAGTCAGACCCCATTCAAAAGTGAATTGAACGGAAATATCAAAGACTGTTAAGGAAATATTTCAGCAGCATCCGTACCAGTGCCAGCGGGTCTGAGGAACATCACATTTGATAGGAGCTGATGCAAATTCATTTTCCCCTCATGTTGCAGTAGACCAGTGACACGTACAAATCAGCATTCCAGCCGGACAAAAGGTGCCCAACAGCAAGAAACCACAATACAAAAATGAGCCTTCCTCAAACAGTATGACTAGAAAATATGCAATACTGTTACCGAAACCTGCAAACTGCTTATCAGCTGGGATGTATATGTCTAGGCAGAAAATGTGAATGAAAGTCAGGAGAAAACCACTTGAAAGAGATTTTCTGGTAGCCAAAAAGGAATAATACCACAATTCTGAAAAACATCTTTAGCCAATGCTGGTTTTAGAGCACAGTAAAGGGAACAGTTGGATTTATTACTGCACGTGAGTTAGATGGAAATAGAAACAGAAATCTAAGTACTGGTATTACAAGCTGTCTATCTGACACATGTAAAGGAAAGGGGTAATACTTAATTTGTGTTGTTTCCCAAATGCAGAAAATCTAAAAAAAAAAAAGTCTTTGGGTAGAAAAATGGCTTGCAGGGCGAAAAAATACTCAAATATTTTAAGAAAAAAATAAACACTAACAAAAGTAGAGAAGCAGTAAAATGCACTCAATGATGCACAGAAGCCAGATGTGTTCAAAACCTCATTCTATTCTGTATTTTGAAAGAAGCAGCATGATCTACACTTATCACTTTAGCATGATAAAATATTTTCCAGTCCATAAGTAACTCAACGGGATACTACACTACAACCATAACAAAGAAAATTTTTTAGCAAACCCAAATAGCTTGCACCAGAAGTAAAAAAAGTTGGCTTGGGGCATTTTGGACAGCTGCTGTTTATTTTCAGCATACCTGGTACTGGCAGTCTGGAAGAACAGAGAAACATCAACAACCTAATATTGAGAAAATGAGCTGGGATAACCCAAGTAAGAAAAAACCTAGTATAACCCCCAACAAATTAATGGAAAACCTGACTAAGCATTCATTTATCTTAGAGAGAAATAAGGAACGGGGATATAAGTACTGCATCTCAACAGCATCTCTTAAAAAATAAATCATGTCATATAAGCCTGATTACATCCTTCAGGACACTACAACTTCAGCTGAAAAGGGGGTCAGTAGAAACATAATATGCTTAGATTTCTGCAAAGCATTTCACTTAGCACAGAACAATCTGATGAAAATATTAGAACTATACAGTATTAATAAATTCCAGTTTAAATAGATCAGACAACAACCCAATCTCAAAAAGTAGCCATTAATGTGAAATCATTAAATGAAGAGATTAGCTGTCTTTTATGAGATTGGTATGACACATTCATTGAGCAAATATAAATATGCTGCTAATAAACTCAATAAGAATAAGCAAATTTGTAAATCACCACTGCAGAGTAGGCAAAAAGAGGTATCTCGATTACAATTTTTTAACTTTTTTTTTTTTTTTGACTGTCACAAGTTATCTCCAGGAGAAAGGGCTGTAGTGCAGATATACAGACTAGGGCCTGTGGACCCTCAAAAGCATTTAGATGCTCTGGATGGACAAACATGGAGCAAAAAGGGTGGTTAGGAAGGAATAGTTAATTGTTCATATGTCATTGGTAAAACCAAGACCAGAATACTGCGGTATAGTTTTAATTTCCACATTTTATAAGGAATAGTGAAATGCAGATGATCAGGCTGATGGAAATCAATGTACTGTGAGTACACGACAAAAAAAAAAAAAAAAAAAAAAAAANAAAAAAAAAAAAAGGAAGAAGCTAGCTGATACAATGCCAGATGAAAAGCAGGTAGGAAATCAGGTGTGAACATATAGCAATGAGTGTTCAGCCAGGGACTGTGCTCTTAGCTGTTGATGGATTCCTGGACTCTGTTTCTCCAGGTGAAGAAGACATGTCTTTCTTCAAGGTTTTGTGTAGAGAAAGTAAATTAAAACTAAGATTTGGAGCTTAACACAGGCAAAACTTAGAAGTCAATGGTCCACTAGGGACATCAAGCCAGGTAAAGAAAAGATCCTCTCCATTTTTCAGGTCTAAATCTACATTGCATGAACATCATGGGAAGCTTGCTAATCCTTACATTGGCAGATTTTAGAGAGA
>WEKW01001208.1:2207-23984 GCA_013389905.1 Sula dactylatra | reverse complement strand
TCCCAATCTTGAATGTATCAGATATATTCTTTTTAGAGGTGGGAGAAGAGGTAGTGTTATATAACTGCCTAGGTGCCTTATTTTGCAGTGGCTCTTGGAGGAAATTGTAAGAAAAGAAGCCTGCTGGACCACTTACACCACCTGTGGGAGAATTAGCTGGACCTAGGGATATGGGCAGTGGTCAAGGCATGTGAAAAGTCCCCCAGCTGTGAAAATCTGAGATGCAACAGACAATTTTATTAGATACCCAGGCTTTAAAAAATTAAGCTATATGATGTATAGGTATTCCAAAAACCCCAGATCCTACTTAGACAAGTAAATAAATTTTTCAGATGTGAAAAGGTCTTGTATGCTACACCCAGCCTTTTCATTTAGCTACTTAAATGCTACCTGAGAGCCTTTAGAAATCTGTCTAACTATTTAGGCACCTGTAGTGTGATGACTCTCCAGTATCTGACTCTGTCCATCATCACAATTGCTCTCAGTGTCACCAGCAAACTGGAAACTCTACAGCAGCCTCAGATAACTAAAAAAGGAGAAGCTTCTAGTAGATTAATGATAAGAGCAATCTTATTCAATATCCTCCATTAGGTTTAATTTAATATTAATCTTTTAAGGACTGCAGCCTTTTTTTTTGCAAAGTGTAGTATGGTACAGACATTCAGGAATTATAACCTCACTGTGGAATTTATAGAGAAAATCCCTTGACTTTATGATACTCAGGAGGGGGTGTATTTTGCAATTTTTGTCATCTGCAAAGTTGTGGGAGGAGATCTGGGTTTACAAGATATACACTTTAACTGAATATTTTCACTTTGATAATTATTTACCTGTTTATTGGTGATGAATGGGGTAGGTGATAACTTCCAGTATTTTTAAGCTTGTTTGAAATTTAGGAAAAAAACCCAGATATCGACACCATATTTAGATGTTTTCCATATCAGATATAAAGGGTAGATATATTTAGATTTTTTTTCTCGATAAGCTTGCAAATGAGCAAGCGCAGCACTACTGTTTTCCTTAAGCTTTCCCTGAGAAATCTGAAATCTTGAGAAAAAAAATCAACATTTCCCACAAGTTACTACAGCACAGTTGTAATTGGCTGGCTTTCAGCCAATTTTTTCCAATGAGGTGCAGGCCAGACTGACTTTACACTGCAGGTTGCTTTCCCCTGGATCATAGGAGTAGGTTTTTTTACAGGTGTAAATCACCATTCATTGGAGTTTTGCCAGCTGATATTAACTTACTTTCATCACTGTGAAGACCTTTTCAAGCTGTTTTTATAATTAAATAACTTAATTTTTCTTTTCCATACTCTGTCTCTACATTACCAACTATGTTTAGTTTTCACTTTCCAGGAGACAGCAGCAAAGGGGTGTGTGCTACATCTTCCCCTTAAACTGAGCCTTGATTTTTTTTGAGGTTCTAAGTTACATACCATTTGAAGATACCAGATTGTATAAGAGGAGAAACTCAGTGGTACTGTAGCAAACTTTGATTATAAGCCAAGCTCTGCCCTTTTGAAACACCAAAATAAGATGTTTTTCAGACTGCACCATCACCAGTACAAAATTTACTCTGTAGCTGTTGTTTAGCTTCAATACCTTTCTTTCTAATGCTATAACAGAGCAGAACTTAATCTTTACATGAACGAACACCAAAGTGGAACAAAACTTCCTAGTTAGCACTCCTTATTAACGGTAACACATTCTTCAGAGCTCAACATTAAAGGGGTTCTCAAGTTATGCAGAGAGTCAAAACAAAGGGGCTGGAAATGGCCTCACAGAGCCACATAGTCATTTTTGTACTTGCTCATGCTGTCCTGAGATGGATGTTTCATGTCTAATGTGCACTTCCTTTTCTTTGGAGTGAATGGTTGAAAAATCCTTTTCTGCAGTCATTTATCTTGACTTTGTCAAGGGGAAATCATAGTTATTATAGAATAGTCAAAACCTGTATAAAAAGGATTAGACAAAGGTGTATCAAAAAGTAAGCATATTCAGAAAAATAAAGCTCCAGCATAGCAAAATTCCAGCATTTTATATAGTGCCTGAAATCCTAGCATTTATCAGCTTTTCAACTTTGCAAAAATTTTGGTGCTTTTAAAATATATAGATGACAGATAGATAGGTAGATTGTTGCATTTCCCCTTCCACTTTTCATTTAAGGTAAAAATAGCATGATAAATCCTTCTAAACTTAAAATAAAATTTATATTTCAAACTATTTTCCGTAGAATGTCTCTGGTCATCGCATATATAGTCCCAGGCATCTTATACAAGTGTATTTATGTGTGGGTTCTATCCTGAATTGGATTGAGTGCTTTGAAGATGACAAACTTGGGAAGCTGATCTGAACCACAATTGAATGGAGTTCTTTATTAAAAGTGTTATGAAACAAAGCTACTTCATACAGAATACAGAAAAAAGTGACTCACCTGATTCTCTCTTCTTATGGATGCAGAATGATCATCTTTCCGTCATCTTCTCTCAGGGAGGAAACATATATATGACAACATTTAATTTTCCATCATTTCTGCACAGTCCTTCCAACAGAGAAACAGGCAAGGATGTCATTTAATAGCAGGTACATTTGTCCACAAATATTTAATTAGTTTCATGATTATGTTCTGTAAATGTGCAAGAGTGAAATTCTCCTGACATAAATACAGTATTGGTATATATCAAATATTGTGGTTGCTATGCTTAAATATTCACCAACAAAAGCTTGCTTTGAAGTCAGCTTTGTGAAATTTCCATTTGTGTTATGCTCATTACTCACATAAGATACACAATCAAGGAACTGCATATGAAATCACATAGCAGAAGTGATTAACCAGGAATACAAATGAATATTTTCAAAAGCTTATTTGTCATCCTGACTCCAAATATATTCAAGCAGCTTTTTCAGTATGTCTTTTAGCAATTAATGGAGAAAAAAACCAGAAAACAAAATTTATCCAATGCCATGTTTATTGGTAATTTGTGTTTTTCTCAGCTCACTGTATGTAAATGAAATTTAAGAACTGCTCTGAAATCAGAGTAGAAAGGTAGCAAATACATATTTATTCAACTGCATTCAACTCCTGTGTTCTTTTCAGGAAAATGTTTCTCTGCTAAAAATTTCAAAGTAGCATAAGGAAGTTTAGACTATCTTCTCTCTGGAAAAAGAAGTTGTCATGGTTTTAGCTAGGGTAGTTAATTTTCTTCACTGTAGCTGGTATAGTGCTGTGTTTTAGACTTAGTATGAAAATAATGTGATAACACACTGATGTTCTAGTTGTTGCTAGGTAGTGCTAACACTAGCCAAGGACTTTTCCAGCTTCCCATGCTCTGCCAGGTGCACAAGAAGCCGGGAGGGGAGGGGATACAACCAGGAGAGCTGATCTGAATTGGCCAAAGGGATATTCCATATCACGTGACGTCATGCCCAGTATATTAACTGGGGGGAGTTGGCCGGGGGAGGCAGCGATCATGGCTCAGGGACCAGCAGCGTTGATCGGCAGGTGGTGAACAGTTGCAGCACTTGTTGTTTGGGTTTTTTTCCTTTCTTCCAAGGTTTCGCCTCTCTCTCATTATTTTCATTTTCNGCCCTTCCAATTCTCTCCCCCATCCACAGGGGTGGGGGGATTGAGCGAGTGGCTGTGTGGTGCTTAGTTGCGGACTGGGGCTAAACCACGACAGAAATATACTTCCTTCTTATGATGGGTGAAAGCATACCTAGACTGGAAAAATGGATTATGCTTTAAATTATATAGGGTTTAGTACCATCAATAACAAGTATTCTTAGAAAGTATGATCTCTCCCTACTCAAATTCATTAGGGTAGATTAGTTTAAAGCAATCCTACCAGAGTATTAAAATGTTATCGCTGTATTAGGGTGTTTCTTTATTAGTTCCGTGTTTTCTAGGTGCTTGTAATTAACTGCGATCATGTTTCAACCTTTTCTCCATCTTCCTAAAGGGTAGCAATACTAGGAAATTTTGTGTTTTGACGAAAGTTGAGATTCTTATGTAGCATCTCCTTGACAGGTGCTGTGCTTGTATAATGTCTAAGCATCATGAGAAGTCCAGTGATATCATAAGAGTTGGAAACACAATAGTGAAGTCATTTCAACAGGTGCAGTTTTAAGCAGGCATTGCATGTAATATAGGCAGGGAAGGTTGGTTACATTCATATAACTTGACTTTCAATATTATTTACCATCAGCACTTATCACCAAAATATGTAAATAGGTATACTTTCAAACCCAGCTTGTTTTTCTTAGTTGTGTGTCCTCCACCACTAGATGTATATAAAGATCTCGAAGAAAAGTCTCCCCTTCCTAGACCAATGCAGATTCACTCTGGTATAATCTTTTCTTTTTTTTTTTCCCCCACACTCTTGTCCTCATCAGAATATCAGTGTAGGAATTTCTGTGCTTTGGGGATAATTACACTGCAGTTAAGGAAGTTGTGGTCAAGTTCTCCTCCAAGCATTGCTTTTTTAAATCCAGAACAACACTACTGACTTTGGTGGAATTGTTCTGGCTTTACTCCAACACGCTGGAGAACAGAACTAGCCCTTTGCTGTTTTATCGGACCATGGTAATCTCTTGGATAGTGTCTTTCCAACTGTTAGACTCTTGGAACATCTTCTACCAGGATTTCAAAGAACTAATCCTATTGCACTTGTCAAGCAGCTGAAGACCTTCTCAGCTGTCAGTTCTGCTTCCAACCTAGTATTGCACTATTGTGAAGGCTATGTTCTCCACAGAGGAGTTCTTGTAGAGAAGCAGAATAAGTATATGTATTTGTGGGTTTTGCCTATACTGACAAATACCCACAGCTCTGAGGAGAACTGATAACCCTCCCATTCTGCCACAGAGAAGACAATGCAGATTCAGAATGTAGAAAATGCCTCCAACTGGAATAAAAAAATAAAATCAGTACCCTTTGAGCTCCTTGCTGATATATGAGGTGCTTTGATTATCTCCTTCATAGTTTGTTGAAGAAACAAAACATTATTTCTAGAAAAAGAGAAGCATGGGTTTAAGGCTGCCAGACTCATTCTTGACCCTGCTTTCCTCATTTGGAAAGGCACAGCTGATGGATGCCCTTGGAGAATGATTAGGACAGCAAGGTGTTTTAGCTGGTGTCCATGACTAAGATGGAAAGCTCAATGTAAAGAATGGGAAATTGCGATCTTAAAAAAAAAAATTGTTGCCAGTAGAAATATATTTGTTGCTGGTATAACAATGTATAGTATTTATAAAGGCACTGGATTTTCTTCCAGCAGGTACTGCATGGAGAGTAAACTTTGTAATCTTTGGTTTACACCGTTCAGCTGGATCTGCCTCAGACAACACTGTGTTTATGCAGGATGTGAACTTGTGTGAGATTTATTCTGATCTAGGTACACTAGATTATTTGTTATCACACTCTTTAATCTTGACATGAGTTACATACCCCAAAATGTTTTTTGAAAAAAAGAAACTCTTTTTCAAACCAAAATGCTAGGGAAAGAGTGAGTGTGTATCAAAATTAAAGTCAGTTCCCTTAGTACATTTAAATAGTGCAATCTTTCCATTTAATTGTTAATGTAAATGTCAATATATTAGTCTGACATTTTCACACTTGTTTACAGAGCAGTACTTGTTGAGAAACCAGTGAAAGGCATTGCTATGCAAATCATGTGACTTTTAAACAATATGGAAACATTTGCTCATAGGCATCAACTCGGCAAATTGGCATGTGATGTTCTGTAGCCAAAGGAGCTGACGCTGCAATGCATGTATTGATGCAGGTTTGATGCAGCCTGCTTTTTTCCTCTTACATAGGAGATGGAGAAGAGACACAATTCTTATTTTAGAGACAACAGAGGTAGGAGGCAGAGATGGTTTCTTTACAGAAGGAAAGAGAAAATGAGACAGCAGTACCCTTTCCTATGCAGTACCTCTGCTCCCCTATTAGAGTAAGTGGAACCTACACTGAGGTCTGGTAGCCAACAACTATGGCATGAAAACTGTCATTTTAAATTCAGCACTTAAAAAGCATCTGTATAGTATTATTTTAGTATAAAAATACCAACGTACTCATCAGGCAAACTCCTCTTGTCCATTATTCTGGAATATTAACAGGTTTGGTATGAAGTGACAGCCTTCCCAAAGAATAAAACCTACCTTGTTCCCTGCCAAAGGACGGCTAATTTTGAATTGCCCTTCAATGAGCTGTATGACATCAGGCATTGACTGTGTTCTATAGCCTAGTTCAGCTGGCTACACTGCAGGTCGCAGCCATGGAGGGGTCTAATTCCCCATCCTGCTTAGACAGAGGAATCCCCTTGGCTTTCTAGTATGTTCTTGCTGAGCCAGGGCTGTTGGCCACTGTGGGAGGTGGCTAATAGAAGGAATGGTGCAACCTTATCTGTTGCAGGCTTGGACACCAGTGGTGTACACAGACACATTCACATCACTTCTAACCATTTCTGCAGAGAATGAAGGAACCGTTTTGTGAATATCGCCACTTCCTGCCTTTGGTGGGGGAGAGGGTGTGTCACTAATTGGGGTAGCTGTTTAGTCCCTGCTAAAAAGCTCTTCTTCATGAGGACTCCAGTTTCAGTAGCTATCTCAGTGCAGTCAGCTGTGAAAATCACAGGTCATGACATGGTAGTGCTGACAATATTTAGCCCCTTTGGATTCTTCTGTTTACCAACCTGCCATTTTTAGGGTCATTTATTGCTTACTGTTCAGCCTAAATGGTTGCATAGCCTGGTATGTGGAATATTACTGTCAAGGGAGTCAAACCTGAATGCAGGCAAATGAAAGGACAGTCCCAGCTGTCAGAGTGCAAAATGGACACAGTGCAGAAATGCACAGTTTCCTAAGTTATGGGTTAAATTTTGGATTTGCAGCTGCCTTTTGTATTGCTTATATAAGCTGTTGTTTATTTGTCTTAGAATAGCATCCAGAAGTCTCAGTTGAGATTAGAGCCTCTCAGTGATATATGGAGCACAAACTTCAAGGCAGATAAAAAAGATAGCCAAGAGATGTACCGTTGAAGCTGGTGATCAGGTAGCTGCAAGGGTCTGCTATGCTAAATCCAAGTCACTATCTCTATGGCCACATTTTTCTGCAGCTACTCAGACCAGCTGTGAAACATGCCAATAATCTTTGCTCTGCCAGGGAGACCAAGGAAAATGCAGTGTTTTCCTTGGAGAACTCTGAAAACAATTTCCTGAGTGTCTGTTAGGCCTTCTTACTTTCAGGATGTGCTGAGGAGTCATTTTTCTGGTTGATGAGGAGAGGCTGTTAATTTACTCTGCTTAAGGGTTGGGGATCAGAAAGGTTTATTGTCTTTACTGTTGTAACATGTTTGTATTTCCAATTTGCTTAATGTGCCTAAGAGAGTTGTGATAGACACTCTGCAAATCAAGGCGAGGAAATCATATACTTAGGTTTTGCTATGAATTAATCACCTCAAAGATTATGAAAACCTCATCTTTCACTCTTCTCCTCCCACACTGTTTCTCTCTACTTACAGTACTATTCTTGGTCCAGTGAGCTGACATATTTGAAAAAGAAAATGCTGCATGGCTTGAAAGAATAAGAACCTCCAATAGTTAGGGTGCTGAAAGAAATGGGGTTTGCCACTAAACAGAATTAAAAGTCTCTATGAAGTTAGGTGAATCCAATGATATGTAGTTCAAATGCTGGCAGAGTTTCATTAGGTGTGTTCCTGTTAAAGAGAGAAGTGCTTCAGCTGAGCTTTCATACTAACAATCCTAAGGCTATTTTCTCCCTCATTTTACATTCAACCACAACACAGATCGTAGTTTACGTTGACTGAAGATGAAATTAAGGGCAGATGTGTACCTTCTATTCTGGGAATTTTCAAGGTTTGCTTTCCAATACAATAGGGTAACCTGCAGAGATAGAAAGAGATGAAACTCATTAAAAGTTTTTCAGTTTTTTTAAGACTGTTCTGACTTCTACATTTAAAATGTGGGGGTTTTGGTTTGGGTTTTTCTTTGGGGGGAGAGGTTTACTTTTTTTGTGTAATTAATTCGTGTCCTTTTGTTCTCTGAAATGTATTTTCCAAGACTGCTTGATTTCATTGGAGGCCATTTATTTTTCTACTCTCAGAGCAATGGCTTTCTAACCATAGGCAGATCCAAAGTTAAATCCCAGATCCAGTCACTTCCTCAGTACTGTCAATATTTATTATCTGAATATTCTTGTAAATGAACCTTCCATTTTTGAGTATTGAATACACTGACATCCAAGGGGATTTTGAATGAAAAAGGATACAAATGTACCAACTGTTTGGAATCTGTTCTTCAGAGAATTAGCATCTATATTTGAGCGTTAAATGACCCAATACAATTTGTTAGCATGATGCTTATTCTGTAGCAGTCCCGATACTTGTGAAGACACAGCAAAGGTGAATTTGCAAATAAGGGCTTGTTTTGTTTGGTTCTCTGGATTGATGGGATGCCGGATTTCAGATTTCATTGGCATTAAATGGACTGGAAGAGAAAACATGTTTTCCTATTAGAAGAACTATATTCTGTAGCTGTAGGAGACAGCAAAAAGGCAATCTTTCATTACCCCTTTCTACAGATAAATCCATGGTGTGTATTCACAAGAGTTTATTTGTATTGATTTTTCACTTTACGATTGCAGCACCTTGACAAGCTTACATATTAAAGCACAATATATTAATATTTACGTGCTGTCTAAAAACCACACACAGACTCTCCTTACTGTCTCATGATATTCAAGCATGAACGAAAAGAGGTTGAAAAAGGTGATCTTTACAATGACAATGCACCTGATTTATAGTCCCCAAATGGGAAATGGTTATAGTTGTAGTAATATTCTTTCACATAAGCTGTCACAAGTGGAGAGCAGCTTGGCCAGGAAAGACCCATTTTCTAAAATGGGAGAAGTCAAATGATCAGTCCTTCAATGTCCAGCCAAAAGGCAGTTTTCAAAACTTGGAATAGTTTCCTCAAGATGTCAAGAACTAGGAAGGAAGCTGCCTAGAGTGTAGCGTTCATTGAGCACCCATTGAGAGAGAGTAGGGAAAGGTCTTATTCCCCAGACGTTTGCATTAGATTGCATTAGTCTAAAATAACAGAAAGAAGGCTTTTCCCTGGACCTTGTACTTATATCTTAGCTGTTTAAGACAAAACCTCACAACTACAGATGCTGCAGATGCAGTGGGGGTTGGCGCAATTAGGGAAGCCAGCCCCAAGGAGTGGGGCTGAAGACCTTCTCCCATTGTCTTTTGGGGAATCACTTGTTCCTCTCTTTTGTTGGGGGCTGCAGGAGATTGCCCTCTTTTTACTTTCTCCTTGGTATGGATTGTGCATTCCTCTCACCAGGTGGTTGTGGCCTGGTGAATGGGGTGTTGTGGTCTCTTCCCTCCTCCCAAGAAGGGGGAGGTATGGCAAAAGCACTGCCTTTTGCATTAGTGTGTGAGGTGAAGATGCCTGCTGAACCCAGAGATGGTTGTAGAGCTTTCCAAAAGCTTTTTTGGACATGTGCTCAAACTATTCCCCCCTCCTGGTCACACATTTATATTTTAAAATTACTTGTGGACATGTAAGGTTTATTTTGAGGTTGTGTTAATGCTTCTGTGAAATGAGTGCTTTATTCTCTGCTTAGAATAATGTGTATGTTCTGGGGAAATTTATGAGTTTATTTTTTTCAAGTATTTAAGGTTTGCAAATGAAGCAGTAGGATTGAGATGCTACTTTTTATTTGGTGACTTGTAGCTATTTATCTCTATAAATTTTCCAAGATTTCTGCTTCTTTGTTCTTTTTAATTAGTATTTTCCCCTCTCTTGGCTTCCTTTGTGTAAATGAATGAAAATAAAGTTCTAGTGATAACAGCATTCAGGATTTGTTCGGGATCTTGAGTGTTCTGCCATCCTTATGGTCTGCTAGAGACTGTCTCCCTGGGGTCAGGGCTTTGTAAGCCCATGGAGTGCTGCTAAAAAGGGGAAAAGCAGCTGGCCAGAGTGTAGGCTAAATCCTAGACAGAGTTGCGACTCTTTTCCACCCTTATCTGAGATGAACCCTACCTGAAGCAGTCCAGAGTGCAATTCCTCCTAACGATGTCAAGAAACTTGCTTTTCTAATAAGTGAAGGCAATCTAAAAGCTGAAGTTGAGAGACAGGAATCTTGTGCCACTAACTTCGGGAGTGCTCTTACAAAGCAGGAGAGTAGATGAAAAATATGCTTAGGAGCAATGCTTTTCGCTTACAAAGTCCTTTCTCATCTATAAAGTTAAAAGCACTTTACAAAAGTTGTGATTTTTTTTAAAATATTATATGTGTGTACTGAGACTAGAAGCAATTTGTACAAGAGCTGTGTTATAGTGGACAAATTCTACCAATTAAATTGGAGATCAAGATCTTGATTACTAGTTCTGTCACAAATTTTTGGCATCACCTTCAATGGGATGTTTGGGGCCACGCTCCCTGGAAAGTATACTTCACACCAAGGCACTTAAATGAAGTGGATAGGGGTTTCTGCTCATTCCCTGCACACAGCAAGGATTTCTTCAGAAATCTGCTGACGTTATTCTGCTTCCTAAGAAGCGTTTGCTGACCTATGGCCTTCCAACTTTCTCTTCTGCTATTGTCCTGCTGGAAAAAAAAAATAAATCTCTTTGGGTGGGGACAGTGAGGTTTTGGGCTCTTATTCCTTCATGAATAGGAATAGCTAGGTCCACATTGTTCTTTTTCTGAATCAATACTTTTTTCCCTTTAAATCACTGCAGTCACAAGAGTTTTACTGTGAGTGCTGTAAGCACTTTTTCTCCTTCCTAGATGTTACAAACAGTTTGGATTTTTGTCACAGGTGTTGCGGTCCTGGTTTTTTTCCTTCTGAGAAAGAGATATTGTGGTCTGGCTACTGTTACTGTAGCCAGTATGATCTGTTGTGCTGGTTTTGGCTGGGACAGAGTTAATTTTCTTCACTGTAGCCGGTATAGTGCTGTGGTTTTGGACTTGGTATGAGAATAGTGTTGATGGCACATTGATGTTCTAGTTGTTGTTAAGTAGCTGCTAAGTGTCCCTAATTAGTGCCTATACTAGTCAAGGACTTTTCCAGCTTCCCATGCTCTGCCAGGGGCACAAGAAGCTGGGAGGGGAAGAGCCACAGCCAAGGCAGCTGACCCCAACTGACCAAAGGGATATTCCATACCATATGATGTCATGCTCAGTATATAAAGCTGGGGGAAGAAGGACGGGGGGAACATTCGGAGTTACGGCGTTTGTCTTCCCCAGTAACCGTTGTGTGATGGAGCCCTGCTTTCCTGGAGATGGCTGAACACCTGCCTGCTGATGGGAAGTGGTGAAGGAATTCCTTGTTTTGTTTCACTTGTGCGTGTGTAACCAAGGCGGCAGGGAATTAAATACAATAGTAGAATATTGTGTGCTGTGTGACCATAGGAACGTAACTAAATCTATTCTGTTTTAAAGTAATGATTAACTTAGTGGTATAATGAAGAATGTTCTGTTAGAACTTTGAGGCAATAGGAATTGTATTTGGTAAGGCATCGTGAAAAAGGGTAACTCGACCCGTTATGCACCAGCAATGCTGCTCGAAAGTCCACTTACCCTTCCCATCTTGATTTGAATATCAAAGAATCAGTTAGTGGTCAGTTAGTGGTGTTAGTAAAAGGGACCAATGATTGTTTTGGGATATGAAATCATATACATAAGGACCAATCAATGTAAAGGCTAAGTTAATAATGAATATTATTTTCCATTAGAATGAATTGTAAGTATTGTATGTAAAACAGTATGACGTGAACATGACTTAACAGAAAATATGTATAAAAACCTGTGATTTTTGGTACAAGGCAGAACACGCTTGAGGAGGATCTATCCCCCGTGTTCCCGGCGCCGAGAATAAAGAATGCCTGTCTTTTAACACTGCATTGGTGTTACGAGGTTTCTTCCCGATTTCGGCGACATGTGCAGCTTTTGCTTTTCCTTTTCATTATATTATTATTGTTATTATTACTATTAATGTTTTGCTTTACCTATTAAACTGTCTTTATCTCAGCCCACGAGTTTTCTCACTTTTACCCTTCTGATTCTCTCCCCCGTCCCGCCGCGTTGGAGTGAGTAAGCGGCTGTGCGGGGCTTAGTTGCCGGCTGGGGTTAAACCACGACATCTGTAGTTACCTCTTTGATCACTAGAGGTTGTTGTGTACAAGCAGGCTTGAAAACTGCCTGCTCTTCAGAGACGCCATGGAAGAGGGCTGAGGAATTGAGGGGTTGAGGGAGGAGAGGAAAGGTATTTTGTTCATATGGACTTGTGAGCCTTGGCCTTTGGGTGAATGGTCAGTAGTATACTCTCAATTTTTTGTTCTTATGTAAGATTGAAAATTCAAGCTCCCTGCCTCTTTGTACACACATAAATGTACCAGAGCATAAAGGGACAAGTTACAAACTCAAAACTATCATCTTTTGCTATAAAAGTCTCTAGACTTCAAATAACTTTGTGGGTTTGGAGAGCATGTTCTCTGCACTGGACCTTGAAACGTGGTGTTTCTTCTCACAAGACTGAAAACATTCTTCATTAGTCACAATTTCTGGTTCTTGTGCCAGCCTCCTGTGGACTCTCCTGGATCAAGAGCAAAAATTCACAGGATTAAATGGTGTCATTTCTGACAAAAATGGCCATTTTTTTTTCTTAAATGACCAACATATTGAATTATAAATGCCAATTTGAAAACAAACAAACAAACAAATGCCCAAAACCTCACTCAACCGTGCATGCTCATCCCTCCACCTGCAACCCCAACCATGATGCTTCCAGGCAGAATATGGGTCTATTAGGTGGCATTCTGTAATGGAAACCCAAAGGTCAAAACTTAACAGGGAAGAGGCTTTTATCCATTAACACAGAGCAAAGACAGATTTTGTTGTTATGAATTGGCATGAAAGCAAGCCATTTGCAGTGAGATGACAGGTAGAACCAATTCAACAGATCGAGAGATCCAGGAGCGAGGTGCAATGTTATTGTCTCCTTCATAGGGGTCAAATGACAACTTTGCTCACATACTTACAATAGGTGCTGATGCTACACTGCCTATGGCATTGGTTAGACAAAAATAAATGGGCTTATTCACCCCTGATGTTATCTGCTTTGTTTCCCTGTGAAATGAGGGGGAAATGTCACCCTTCTCCTTCCAAATAATAGTATGCTTAGGAAACAGGTTTTGTTTTTTATTAACCATTTTTGTGACTAGCTGGATTTCTAATTTTTGTAAATATCCATTAAAAAAAGAGTCATCCCAACACTTTGCCACTAAGAGTGCTATCAAAACTGAAGGTCCTTACAGATTCTTTCTGCTTTTAGTCTCTTCATGGGAAGACTATAAAGTTAAATTATTTTGTGTAAATAAATCAGGCCACTTATGTGTCTGGCTAGCTGCTGGGGAGGTATTTTTGGAGTGATCTTCAGGCTGAAGACATCTTGCAGCTTCTGCGAAGTACAGAAATGCAACTTTGTGGCCTGTTTGGAATAAACAGGCCACCTGCCTGTCTCTGAATGGCTTGCATTTTGTAGTACCCAGGAATTAGATAAACAAGAATAAATTGTGAGGGCCAAGTGTGGGAATTTTGGAAGACTGTCTGTGGTAATTTTGATGGCAAGAGCAATGTCCCTCCAGAAAGAACCTCTGCATGATATGCCTGGCTGTCCTTCACAGACTGTTCCTGGGAGACCAGATCTGTTAACCTTCAAAATCAAAGAGGATGCTTCCAAAACCTCTTAGTCTGCACAGAGATGAGAAGAGAGCATTCTGTATCCACTGGCTATCTCCCTCAGCATGGCTTAAGAAAAAAAAAGGCAGCAAGACAGCTGTTCTTCCTATGTCTTCCCTCTCTCCGATCTTTCTTTGTCCCTTCCTCCTGGCTTAGGACAGAAATAGACTTGCAATATGGAATTGCAAAACTTTCGCTCATGCTAGACAACAAGGAAATGTGTTAAAGATCAGAGTGGCATACAAAATCATCTTTCCTGTACTAAAATTACAGGTATTGGGTAACAGAAGGAAATGTGGAGTAATCCTGAAGTGAATGGTGTCTGAAGAATGCCCAGAAAACAAGATAAATGTGGGCATGAAACAGAGACAAAACTCTTGTTGCCTCCCTCTACCAGCCCTTGGTGAAGCTAAGATGAAGGAAGAGGAGAGTTGGAACTAAATGACAAATTAAAATCCTGTAGGCTTCAAAGGACAGATCAGTCTGAACAACACACTGCTGTTCATTAGGGTGCTTGTTCAGAAAGCAAACAAGCTGTCGTGTGTCTTTGTGTTACTTTGACCTTGCTCTAGCCAATGGAAAGGGACCACTGTGTAATGAATGGCAGATGCTTACATTTTAAAGCAGTTTACAAACTTTTCCATTACTTTGGTTTACTTTATAAAAAGCCAGCCAGTAGAGGAGGGCATATAAAAACATGACAGAATTTAAATGAAAATCCACAATAGTCTATGTGGAGAAATGTCCTGTCTCCCAATCTGAGCAGTAAGGCACGCTTCTAAATCAACTGAATTTACAGTGGACCTAAAATGATGTAAAAGCATTTTACATCCTGGTTTGTGTTTATTTTTATTAATGTTCTGAATAATAAATCCCTCCTTTTAATCTTTATGCCATTAGCTCCTACTTGTTTACCATTTTAAACTTCACAGGTTTTTTTGTAAGGTTTGCTCCTTCAAGCATGAAGTAGTCAGGGGTTTATGTAATTATGAAGTCCTGTGTTTCCTTAGAAAACCAGGACACAGATTTCCCGGGAGGAATTAGCAAATAATTAAAATCTTGAGGAAAAGAAAACAGCAGTGAAGCATCAGCCAACAAAGTTACAGGTCTCTGACATTTGACAGCATTTTGATTTGGTTTGTTAAGTATTTCAAGTAAGGGATGTTCTGCACTTTACTCTGTGCTGCTGTGTTGGGGTTTAGGAAAGTATATGCAAGAAGAGTTGGACTCAATGAGTTTTGCCCTGCCGTCTTCCAAGGTTACCGTATACCCATCTGCTTCATAGTTTGTCATGCCTCTCCTATTCCATGTTGTTCATTTCTTTGTCCTCCCTTTTCCTACTGTTTGATACCTCCTGTGCCTCTGCCAGAGGCAGATGACATATTTGTGCCAGCTTTGCTCTTCCTTGTGCTCACCTGTATGTCTCTAACTCCACAAAATAAAAGTTGAAGGTGACCTTTCTTCCTGTTTCCTCTTCCCTGGATGGGGAAAAGGTTCTGTTTTCATTAATGTCTACTGTAAAATCTGAATTCTGGGAAATTTTGCTATGGTGTCTCTTGGGAATATTTTTAGTTAAGATGTTGTATTGGTTTACGTGGCAGTTTTTATAGCAGCAGGGGGCTGCAAGGGTGCTTTCTGTGAGAAGACACCAGGAGCTGCTCCTATGTCCAACAGAGCCAGTTCCAGGTGGCTCCAAGACAGACCTACCACTGGCCAAAGCTGAGCCCATCAGCAATGGTGGTAGCACCTCTGTGATAACATATTTAAGAAAGGGTAAAAACCACTGTGCAACAGCAGCTGGCAGAGAGGAATAAGAAACAACTATGCAGACATCAAGGTCAGTGAAGAAGAAGGAGGTGCTCCAGGTACCAAAGCACAGATTCCCCATGGTGAAGATCATGGTGACACACATTGTCCCCCTTGCAGCACATGGAGGACCATGGTGGAGCAGATATCCACCCTGCATCCCATGGAGAACCCCATACCGGAGCAGGTGGATGTGCCCCGAAAGAAAGCTGTGACCCTGTGGACAGCCAGCACTGGAGCAGGCTCCTGGCAGGAGCTGTGGCCTGTGGAGAGGAGCCCATGCTGGAGCAGGTTTTCTGGCAGGACCTGTGACCCCGTGGGGGACCCACACTGCAGCAGTTCTTGAAAAATTGCAGCCCATGGGAAGGACCTATGTTGGAGAAGTCCATGAAGGACTGCATCCTGTGGGAAGGAACTCACACTAGGGCAGGGGAAGAGTGTGAGGAGGAAGAAGTGGCAGAGATGAAGCATGAGCTGACTGCAACCCCCATTCCCCATCCCCCTGTGCTGTGTGCAGGAAGGAGGTAGAGAAGTCAGGATTGAAGTTGAGCCTGGGAAGAAGAGAGGGTTTGAGGGCAGGTGGTTTTGGATTCATTCTTACTTCTCGTTAACCTACTGTGTTTGCATGGCAATAAATTAAATTAGTTTACCCAAGTCAATTCTGTTTTGCCCATGATGGTAACTGATAAGTGCTCTCCCTGCCCTTATCTCAACCCATGAGCATTTTGTTGTATTTTTCTCCCTGTCTTGTTGATGGAGAGGGAGTGATAGAGCAGCTTGGTGGGCAACTGGTAGCCAGCCAAGGTCAACCCACCACAGATGCCTTGTTCTGTTTCTGCTCAGGAGTCTTAGCTCTGAGATCAGCCTATATGTCTCATGGTGCACTTATCTCCCCACAAACTGGGCTTTTTTTTTGGAACTATTGCCAAGGAAGAAGATAAAGCAAAGACTGGAGACATAAGGCCTCTGAACTACAGTGTCCATATGCATACGAACAAATAGGTACCTTAAAAGTTCCGATCTCATACAAAACATTTTATGGTGTGTTTATTTGTGTAGTTTTTCCTTTTATTTATTTTTTCTTTGTGGAAAGGAAGCACTTTTGATTTAATCTTTTTTTACATATTGTATTATGCTGTCTACTTGGTAGTGCTTGATTTCTGTAGAAGCAGGCTCAGTGGAGACCAGTATTACAAGACTTACACTTTGCTGGAGAGTACTCATTGACTGTCTTTTCACCTAATAACCTGTGGCCACCTAGTTGTAATTATTTAAAGAATGAAAAAGGGAGTCTGTAATCCCATTTGGAGACGGAAAGCGAATATTTGTCTATGCTTTGCAACTGGCTGCATGTTACATGTTAAACCACTGCACCTCTGTGATGAGAAGCAATTTGAAAGACAAGTAAGCTAAGGGCCTGTGTGTGTATATGTGCATATTATATAGAATCATAGAATCATTAAGGTTGGAAAAGACCTCTAGGATCATCAAGTCCAACCGTCAACCCAACACTACCATGCCTCCTAAACCATGTACTTAAGTGCCATGTCTACAGGTTTTTTGAACACCTCCAGGGATGGTGACTCCAACACCTCTCTGGGCAGCCTGTTCCAATGCCTGAACATTCTCTCGGTAAAGAAATTTTTCCTAATAGGCAATCTAAACCTCCACTGATGCAGATTTAAGCCATTTCCTCTTGTCCTATTGCTAGTAACTTGGGAGAAGAGACCAACACCCACTCACTACAACCTCCTTTCAGGTAGTTGTAGAGAGTGATAAGGTCTTCTCTACGCTAAACAACTCCAGTTCCCTCAGCCACTACTCATAAGACCTGCTCTCCATATCCTTCACCAGCTCATTGCCCTTCTCTGGACACGCTCCAGCTCCTCAGTGTCCTTCTTATAGTGAGGGGCCCAAAACTGAACACAGTATTCGAGGTGTGGCCTCACCAGTACTGAGTACAGGGGCACAATCACTGCCCTACTCCTGCTGGCCACACTATTCCTGATACAAGCCAGGATGCTGTTGGCCTTCTTGGCCACCTGGGCACACTGCTGGCTCATATTCAGCCCTCTGTCAACCAGCACTCCCAGGTCCTTCTCCACTGGGCAGCTTTCCAGCCACTCTTCCCCAAGCCTGTGGCCTTGCATGGGGTTGTTGTGACCCAAGTGCGGGACCCAGCACTTGGTCTTGTTAAACCTCATACAATTGACCTCGGCCCATTGATCCAGCCTTTCCAGATCCCTCTGCAGAGCCTTCCTACCCTCAAGCTAATCGACGCTCCCATCTAATTTGGTGTCATCTGCAAACTTACTGAGAAGGTGCACTCAATCCGCTGATCTAGGTCATTGATAAAGATATTAAACAAGACTGGCTCCAACACTGAGTCCTGGGGAACACTGCTTGTGACAAGTCACCAACTGAATTTAGCTCCATTCACCACAAGTCTCTGGGCTCAGCCATCCAGCCAGTTTTTAACCCAGCAAAGAGTCCACATGTCTAAGCCATGAGACTCCAGTTTCTCTAGGAAGATGCTGTGGGAGACAGTGTCAAAGGCTTTGCTAAAGTTTAGGTAGATAACATCCACAGCCTTTCCCTCATCCCCTAGGTGTGTAAGATGTACACATCTTTGAAGTCAGCTTTTATGCCAGAAGTTCCTTCTTCTCTAAGGAATCATCATTTAAGTGACTGAGTCTGCCATGTTGAAGGACTGATGGAGAAAAGCCAGCTGAACTGTAACATTAGAAATTTAAGAAGCAACAGACTCTTAAGGGGAGGCTCAATTGCTGGACTTAATTTCTGAACTGAAGTGTCTGTCTAAGAGCATATGATATATTGTATTAGTGATTTTTGGAACCCAACCTGTCAAACATCAGTTATGTGTGTTAGTAAGAGGTTTAGATGGGACTCAGTAACCTTTTTTGTTTTAGTGAATGAATTTATTGTTCCCATCATGAAAAAGGGAGCATCTGTAGCTGTAGCATTCAGGTAAGAATGCTATTGATCTTCTGCTTCAGCTGTGAAAATTCGTACGTGAAACTGTATTACCTCTTTTAGTCGTCACTATTCCTTATACACTAAATACCTCCTTGTTTTAAAGGTTTTCATAATAACCCAGGTAACCACTGATGTTAGGAGGTTGAATTAAATGTTTCCTATATCCTAATAATCTTAGAGATTCCCTCCACACTAAATAAAATCCTGCTCACTTTGCTTCCACCCTGAATTACTAATCAAGTTGGTGAAAGGCCAAATAGCTCCAGGTTGCATGGAAAGCTGTAGGGCTTTTGGTATGCTGTAAGCAGAGTAGAGGGAAATCTGCTCCAGGGGCCTGATGAAATGAATGCTGATTCACTGTCAGCTTTGATCTGTGGCTGGAAAGGTTGCTTATTCCTTACAAATATTCTTTTTCATCTCCTTTACAACTCCTTTCCTGAAAATATGGGTATGAGTTCTCAACTGAACAAAATTGAGTTATAGCAACTTAAAAAGTGTCTGCTTGCTGTGGCTGAGCCTTGGTAACCAGGTGTGTGATTATTCTGACTTTGTTCCAATTCCAGAATAAAATATTGTTGGCCCTAATGATATCACCGTATTTTGAGATAAAGGTAGACTCAATGGAGACTAACATTCATCCCACCTCACTGGCTTTCCTTGGCCTCTGCTTTCCCCATGGGCCTGAGCAGTGAGATATGTGCCACCACAGTCCTGTGCAAGAACGACTAATCAAATACCACAAACTACCATTTAATTGCTGGTAACCTCTGTATATTAACCATCTCCTGGTGTGTTAGCCAAGTCCTGTCAGCAGCGGTAGGAGGGTTTGGTCCATGTGGGTTGATTCTTTTCTTTTGGGGTTGTCATGTCTGTTCTACCGCTATGAGACCATCACATGCCTTACGGAGAACATGTGATCTTGGAATAACTCTTGAAGGTGTGTGCAATTAAGGTCCAGCAGAATAACTGAATAACTAAAAGAATACCACCTCACCCCCCAAAGCAAATGTCAAAAAAAGAAAAAAAAATCTTAACTTGCACTCTTGCAACAAAATGTCAAATCCAGGATATTTGCTTGTGGGGTCACTGGCTGCTGGAGGAAGAATTTTGGTGGAAAACTTGCAGCCATTACCAACAACTATGGCAGCACCTACTAGATGCTGAATGGATGTTGCACAGCTGTTGCTCCAATGCACTATTTTGGGTCACCTGCCCTGAAAGGTTTCCATGTAATTAGAGGGATGTAAGCCATATAACAGAGTCTGCTACTTGTGCCTTTCTGGGTAAGAATTTGAATGCCAGCAAGAGATGGAAATAGCTTGCTTTATTAAAAAGCTGGTGAGTAATGGGAGAGGGGGATTGCTGGGTAGTTAAGGCGTCTTCTGTGTTTTCAAAGGCATCAGTAGGACTCCTATTTGCTTGTCCTGGATTAAGATATTTTTTAGTCAACAGAACTCAGTTTTTGCTAGGGAATAGCTTAGTGGAGACAGCAACAATGAGAGTCTTCCATCTGAAAGAGATGTCCTTGTCCAGGTATCATGCAGAGGAGTATTATTTTTGAGGGCAGTGCAATCCATAGGCTGGCAGTGAAACATGCCATGTCCCTGGTCTGTGACATTCAAAAAGGAGATGAAGGAGGAAAAGTTGTAGCAGTTTCTTTTTCAACTGCTTCTTTGAAGATGGCAAGATAAATCTCATCTCACCAATCCCCTCACTCTCTGGAAGTTAGCTTAGTATTCAGTTTGCTTTGGTGCAGGAAGTAAACACTTGAAAATGAGAAAAAAAAATCTTGTGGCCTTAATAGTAGAGCTTTTTTAAAAAATCCAAAAAAAAAGAACTAGATGAAAAGGAAAAAAGAAATCGTCTGGGTTCTTTGCAGAAACAGCTGATATTTACTTTTAATGCCCAGAGTCTGATCTTCCTGTTCTTACCTTGTCCTGTGGTGAAGACCTCACAGTTTGTCTAATACAATAATACTTCAGAATGGAAGCAGAAAGGTCAAAGAGAAATACAAAGAACAAGTCATCAAATCTTATTAAACTTTCTTAAATGTGTTAGGAACAAGAACTCAGTCAGGAGATTTTTACATTACTTCAGAGACAGCTGGATGAGCAGGTACAGAAGAAGGGGGGTTGTTGCTCTCAGCACCTGTTGAATTGAAGGTCCAGTGGTTTGTCTTGAAGAAAGGAAAGTTTCAAGCTTTTCCTGCATTGCCTTCTGTTCCCCCTCTGAAAAACTTCTTTACCACTGCTTTAATTTCAACAGTACAGATTAAGAGTCTAATTACAAATAATACTGGCAAGTTATAAAAAAGTGGGTGGTAAAGCTCTGAGCATTAGAAAACGCAGCATACTGATGAATAGTCCACTGTTGCAACCAGGTGGAGTTTCAGGTTGGTGGCATTTAGGAAGGTTTAGTTTCAAAGCCAGCCTTTCCACTTGATCGAAAAAGGAATCTCTGGTCCTGCTGAGATCCAACAAAGCCATTCTGATTCCATCCAGCAGGCAATAGTGGTGCCTGCAAGGACATTAATGCATCATGAGGGTAGTAAAACCAGAAAGGTTGAGGAATATGTATCCTTCAAGATGTCAAAACTTGACTGGAAAATTTTTGAGCTACCTGCTCCGATCATACCTGTTTTCTGCAGGAGATTTACTGGATGACCTCCTGAAGTCCCTTCCAAGTAATGTGACTATATGAACTTGTGTGTTGTCCATTTATTTGTATTTTGGGATAGGGGGATAAGCCTAGGGATGGTACCAAGGGATTCGATAAATGGGAGTCAAGACACAAGTAAGATATGGTCTGCAGAGCAAACAGAATTTATCAGTGCTATGTCTGGTATGTGTATGGACCTGAGGCCTGCAGCCATTATTGTCCAAGTAGGAGATCATCCAGAAGCTGGTGAATATCCTAGTAATTCTGAATATGTTGTGATATCTAGTTGAAATAAAGAGGAACTTGGGGCAGTTCAATAAGTTTATTTCTCATCATCTTATATTTGAGTAAAATATGATTATTGCTTATGAAGAAGATGAGGGTTGGTTTCTCAGGGCAAAATTCTGATCATAGAATCACAGAACATTTGGAGTTGAAAGCATCCTCTGGATATTTTCTAGTCCCACCTGCTGCTCAAAGCAGGGTCAGTTAGAGCCTGATACATATCTGATACAAAAACAACAGTTTGTGGTATGACTTGTCCTGAA
>WEKW01001207.1:2712-26164 GCA_013389905.1 Sula dactylatra | reverse complement strand
GGGATCCTTAAGATACTATAGCACATATAGATCTTTGATGCATCTGTTTTGATGGGAAGGTGCACATATTATAGTTTTTTTTCTTTGGCTTACCTTTGTTATTTTTTAACATAACAATTTGCCAGTGAGGGACGACAAACAGTAGTATTTAGGGTTGTTTTTTTCTTTGTTTCTTTTTTATAAATTAAATGTGTAAACCAGTGTCAAAGTGATTTTCTCTTTGTTTTCTGTGGTAATTTCAGAAAGTAATTGTTGTTTGTATTTTGCAATGACTTCAGATTAATAGCAAATATGCACCATCAATTTGCATTGAAACCATTGTTAGATAAATAATAATTACTTGGAAAAGTGGTTGCTGAAAATGCAGAGTCAATTAACTTGAGCATTGTTTTACATTCTGTTGTAATTTATAAAGGATCAATCAGTGGTTTTTAATGGTGTTTATGTCTTTTCAAGCAGCTATAGCATAGAGCTAACATTAAGTACTTAAAGAACACTTTAAACTCCTGTCATTAATTTCATTTCTTTCAAATGGTAAATATCAGCTGTTTGATGGCATCCAGGAAGTGGAACTACTGCCACCAAAATGCTCTGCTTATTTTGATTTGCTTATAAATGTATAAAGAGATACAAGTGCTGTTTTAATAGCACTGGGCCAGATCCTACTGACGCTTTAAAGTAAATTTTCAGTTAGCAGGACAATATTTGTCATGACCTGAGAATGAGACAGTGCAAATTCATACCAAGAAGAGAACTAAGACATAAAAATTTTAAAACTGGTATTTTATTTTAGAGTTATATTCAGGTCAAATCAAAGTGTTATTAATTCATAGCATCTTTATAGCAAATATGTAGCGCCTTTATTCCTCATAACTATGTGAGTATCACTAAGTTCTGCTTATTGAATGGGGTTTTTTTTGCTTTACTCTGTTTATAACTTCAGTTTGTGTGCTCTCCGTGGTAGGGAGAGAAAGGAGAAGTGATAGGAACAAAAAGAAGGTAGGGAGGAAGCTTCTTGGTTATGAAATCAGTCCCTTGCAGGCACTATACTATTCAACTGCTTTAAAAACTGAGTTTTCTTATAAGCATTTAGGTTCTTTTTGTCTCCATTATTTTCAGTGAAAGACTGTTTCAAAATCTGATAGGCAGGAAGGCTCAAGCCCGTTTCTAAATTAAATCTAAATTTATTCATGTTCAGTTTATGTCCATTTGTTCTTGTGCCAATGTTCTCCTTTAGCTCAAGTGGTTATTTTCTCTCCCTTGTGTTCACTTCCTTGTTGTGTCTAAAGACAGCAATCCTATTCCTCCTCATCCTTTGCTGTTCTGGTCTAATGAAACAAGCTCTTTTGTTCATCTTCCATGAGAAAAAAATCTTTTGTGGATCGTCCTTTGCTGTACCTTTTCCTCTTCAAATTCATTGATCCATTTATAAGCTCACCTTAACAGTGACAGAACATTTTTTTCATTGTCCTTTAAGCAGCAGAATGGGGAGAAATTTCTTAATAAGTTCTCCCTTATTTCCTACCTCTACTGTCTTCAGGTGGAAGTTGGCCTTTAGTTTGCCTGCAAAAATTACTAACCACATTTGAAATCTAGAATGATTTCAGCTGAAAAGCTCACTAAATCATATTAAAGGGCATAGAAAAACACCCACTGATTTTTGCTGTTTTAGAAACATTATCTCATTAGGTTACTAAACAATTATGGGTATCAGAAGGCACAAGCAGAGACATTTATCCTCCCCTTGATGCATATGCAGGACTGCAATAAACCCATTAGAGCTGGTGAGATTTATGGGTGTTTATAATGGGAATAACAGGCCCCAGTGGGTGGCAAAGGGGGAGCAGGAGTCTGAACTCAAGATTGGAAGCCAACAGCTTGAGTTCTAATTAATGCTGAGCGAACATTTTGAAACAAATGTGTTCAAAAAATGCTGTGCTTTTGCCTGTTTTATACATTACCTTCCAGACAGTCCATAATACCAAAAATTTATTTTCAGCTTACTTCTGTTGGGAGAAACCACTTTTTGCATTAAGAAAATGTTGCCAAAACTGTTTCTGAAATACTGAGTGGTTTTTTGCTTTGCCAGAATCCAGAATTCTTTCTAGGCTGTTATTAGGGAATATAAACTTGGTAAAGGAAAGGGTATCCTGTGTCTTTCATGTAAAGTGGACTGAGGGAAGAAAAGGAGCTGAAGACTTAAGGGCATAAGGGACATAAAGACATTTTAAAATCTTCATCTTGCCACCTTAAGAAAAAAATGAGCTTTTGGCTAATTACCATAGGAGGACCCTCAATTGAATTATACTTGTGTTCTTTCCACAGGCATTCTGAAAAATGTTGATTCATTGGTGGTCCAGCAGACTTTGTATTCACTCATGACACATTTTTCACCAAGTAATTGTATGTGTGTATGAATGTGACATTACTTCTGCAAGTTCTGGTCTGATCCTTTCTTGGATAATGTGATTGCCACTAGGGACCCATATACAGCACTACTTATTGTTTTATGTGTTTGCTGACAGCGTAAGTTTTAACCCAACATTCATATATTTTTCCATTTTCTGTAATCATTATTTGTGGGTGTGGTGCGCTGCTGTTTGAAAAAAATTATACTAAACTCTTCTAATTTGCTTTTGCATTTTGGAAGTTTGTTGCGATTGGAAGACTGTTGATTTAAACAGTTTGCCCTGAATTTCAGTCATATTTTGTGTGTATTAACTAAATAGATCTCTATTTTGTCTATTTTGTCCCTATTATGGAAATTTCTTCTTATTCTGAAGTCAACAAATGTATACGGTTTGGTGCTTTTTCTCTGTTACGTTGCAAGGGCAATGGCTGAATAGTTGCAGAATTGCTCCCAATGGCTTACTGTCCTCCTTACGTCCCTATGTATGTCCCATTATTTCTTCTACAGCATCTGCCAGTTAACAAAAGCCATGCTCTTCCTATATTCCATCTTCGGTCATTGTAAGCGATGCACTTGTGTGCTTGTGACCACTTGGCCCTGTTTGCAAGGGCTGTGGTAGATATCTTAACATCTCTCAGTCTACCCGGCAGAGAGTGAACAGGTGTGCCTTCTGCCCAGCACAGTTTGCTTCTCTCTTTCTAGCAGCTGATTTCAATGTTATGCCTGTAAAGAAAACTCTCTCTTTAATATTTTGCTTAATAGCATCTTTTCAGCTTGTACAGTATCTAGCAACAAATAAAAAATAAAAATAATTTACTTTTGGCTCACATTGTGATTACAAGCTGTTATATCAGCATTTTCGTATTTCTTTGCTATTTTAGCATCCTTTTAGGCCTTACTACCATTAGCCATCCCTTCCTGTCAGGGCAGGAAGGTGTAACTGTGACAATTATTTGCCATTTTACTTCAAATCTGCCCTTTTAACATTCTGAAGCTGCTAAATGCTATGAAAATAAAATTTCTTCCACCAGAATGAATTAACTAGTATATATGCAGCTACTCCTTAGGGACATGAAGTTACAATATGAGATATCTCTAGCAAGGTATATGCAAGCTTGAATCATATTTGCCAAGTTATTTTTCATTCTATCAGGTTCCTGAGATGCTTTTGTAGATAAGATTTAAACAGCTATGTTTTTTAACACCTTGTTACAATTATAGATTTCATCCTATCAAAGTCATGGAGCATTATATTAATACTATGTAGCATGATCTACAGAACCATGAATATCAATGATGCCTGACACTTGTTTCTTCTACAAGAGTGTGGGGAAACAAGGGACCTCTGGGCGGATTTTGTGTTGGTCTAATATTTTAAGTTCAATTCAAGTCAAAGGGAAAATGCATTCCCTGTTCTCTTATAGTCAAAAACTGTATGCATTCATGAGTAAGTACTTAAGGAACTTCTGAGACAATTGTACCTTAACAAGGGACTTTAGGAAGCCTACATGAACACCGCTTTCAACTGACACACCATTTGATTTCATAAAGTAAAAGTTATTCTCAGAAACATATGCTATTTAGCTTGTACATTAGTGCACAGGCCTTGCTTATTTGGTGAGGAAATGATGGGGTTTGCATGATGAATTAAAAAATCCTGAAAACTGTATCAAAGAGCTGCTGATTACAACCTGGTCTATGTGATTGCAATTCAAATGGTCTGTAAGGAAATGTATATGTATCATCTAGTTTGTTTGTAACCTGAAGTACAGATATTGTATCTGTAGTATTAAAGATCTAGCTTTTCGTCATTGGGTCTTTTGCTATAGAGAGTGAAAAATGTCTTGAGAGAGCAGGGAGTACATAACACAGTGGAGAAACTGACTTGGCCTTTCAGTGGTACTGATAACAACTGAAGTGAAAGTGAGTTTGAGTGTAACACTCTGGATTCAATTAATCTACATCACAAACCCCCACAGACTTTGACACCATTTAGCTCATAATCAGCCTCTGCTCAGGGGAGGTCTAGAGTTGGATCACTGGCAATGCTAATACTCAGGTGCTTGGCAAAATCTCTCTACAGCTTGTCTGTGCTTTGATTTAGCTCAGTGATAGTGATCCATCAAAAGTATTTTTCCAGTGTTTAAATTGAGACATGCCTACTGTGACAGAGGTCTTCCAACACTGCAGGCCACAGCGCTGGTTCTAGTTCTGTACAGGCTTATCTTATTACCTTCTGTATTTAGTCAATCACCAGTAAACAAAAAGCTGCCTTTCCACTTATCTTTGAAATATTTGTGTATTTTCTTCTAAAGTTAAATAGTAAAGGAATAAGCCTTGAACTTGGATGAAGTTAGATATGATACAGTTCTTCATCAACACATTTATCAAAAAAAGATTCAATTTCATGTCTGAGTGGATGTCTGATTAGTTGGGTGCTAACAATGTTTGGCCTCCGAAGATTAAGATGGCATTTCAGAAGCCTCTCTGCTCTGCAAAATCTATGCCATGTCAGACAGCTTTACATTCATGAAAGGAACATAAGTTAATACTCTAATTAAAAGAAATTATGAGTACTCTAAGTTACAGGAAGTCCCCAGGGTGCTTTATGCACAGTGGAATTCTTACTGTATCAAGGAGTTCACAAGGAAGTTTCCCCAAATTAGAGATTCCCATTTGGGAATTATACTACAGAAGAAATCGCTGCTCTGAAAAAATGACATGCAGCTCTAAGAATATAGAACTGTCCTTGTCAGTCCTTAGCTCAATAAAATACAGAAGACATCTGGATAACAGTTCAAAAAGGCAAAACATATTATTCTTCTTTATTTTTTTTCTAAATTTGGTAATTAGTTATCTGATTTTGCATTTTAGCAGACTGAAGCATATCTTACGCTCCATCCAAATCTTGTCTAGTAGTACAAATGAATTTAGGTTAATCTGGCAAATATTGATATCCCACTCCATCGGATATGATGGTCATAACAAAAGTGTGTAAAGTTAATGAAAGCTTACCTTTTACCCAACACAGTGCTGATGACTGACAAGCTCTGCAGGTTTTCTCCTCACTAAACTGCCAGGGACTCATTCAGAGAGGCAAACCATGAAAGTTAAGTCATGAGTCAGTCACACTATCATGAGAAAGTGCCAGGAAGAAATCCTGTGGCAGGTGCAGAGCAACAGGAGTGACCTTGAGGACTGAAGGTTTCATGGCAGGTATACCTGCCCATCTCTTAGTTGACTACATTTCTGTCCTCCTCAGTCTTGTAATGTGTTCCCCCCAAAGGTCACACAAGAAGTAAAAAAGTGCCAAGAGCTTTTAAGCTTAATCATGAGACTGAGCTGGCACAGGTGGGTAACGAATGGTAGTCTCTGACCAGGAACAGAGAACACAAGGAGCAGCTTGAAGTGCCACAGCTGAATCTTCAGGAGCTTATCTGGTAGAGTGATACCAACTAGCTCCCAAAGGTGTTCAGGTGCCTAATGTCCTACTGCCACTCACCTTTCCTTCTGCTGAGATAATTTTTTTCCTCTCTTGCTGTGCTTTGTCCTCATTGAGAGGTTCAATTACTTTGTCTCTAACATTGACATTGTTTCAGCAGCGAATAGCAAAATGTCTTCTGCTTAAGATGAAAAATAGGAAAGTGCAAGCCTGTAAATATAAATAAATTCCTAGAAAAGGATCCTATTTTAACCTTCTTTTTCCACTTCATAATATGTCATAGAATCATACTATAACTGAACCTCTGATTGAAAGTCAATATTTCATAAATCTAGGAGACATAAGGTAATAATTAAAGTAATTAAGGAGGCAATTGTTACTGAACTTTTAAACTTTCACAAGGAGAATAGCTATAACATACAGAGCCTGAAAAAGAAGGGTGCAGTAGAATTACTGGAAGTGTTAAAGATACGATTAAAAACTTGTTGTCCTAAAGACAGATGACAGACATAACTAAGCATACATTTGTTTTTGTGTGTATTCTGTTAAGTATGCAGTAGGATTGGCTTGAAAAGAATTACTTAATGATAGTTTGAGGAATATGCTTCACCTCCAGTGGCAAAATTTTGCAGTGGCTTCTGACTGCCCTTTGTCTGACTCCAATCTAATTGTATGGACCTCTCTTTTTCCTACTTGACTTTGGTCTACAGATAGAGCAAGAGGAATCTTTTTGTCTTTAATGTACCAGAAACCTATCACTTTTGTACTGTATGCATTTCATTAATGTAGCTACGATCCAAAAGGACCATTGTTGTAAAGTGCAAGGAAGACATGAACACAAATCAGGGAAAGCAAATGAAGGCAAATAATCTCTACTACAGAAATGTTCCATTGTAAATTAATATTAGCTTATCTTTACATTACATTGTAAGAGAAAGAAATGAAATGAAGGGAAAGGAAGATAAGAAGAGATGTGACTACAGCGCTTTGGCCACAGGCTTATAAGTGTCACTGATCGCATTTTAATGTTGAGATTTTTATATATCCAGAATATTAAAACTTGTATTACATTTTCAATTAAAAACTCATATGGAATACATGTTGTAGTAATAGCATGCTCTCCAAAGAAACTGATGTATGCAGATTCTGAGTAAATGGGAATGTTTTAAATTTATAACTGAGAGGTTTGCTTAGAGAATTAGCTACGAACATCTTCTGCAAGCATCCTGGGACAGTGCAGGCTCTCATTACATTTTCTGTACTAAATTCCATTTCTTGAATAATCTCTGTCTCATGGGCAATTATTCATTACCATTTAAGAAGAAAAGGCATGTGCTTAATGTCAAATAAAGATCCAGTCTCTTCAGAGAGGGAGCAGCACACACTGAACAAATGGTAAATGCTGATCTAGAAAAAAAAAGAGGTTTGGGCAGACCTTGCGTGAAATTCCACCTCTGCTGAAATCTCAGCAAATTTCTCATGAGCCCTAATGGAGTATTGAGTATTGTAGCTAAGGCACTGAAGTATCTCAGTTGTGCTGCATTTTCTACTCAGGTGTTTCTGACAACTTGATTGCTAAATGAACTGACGAATTATTGGGATAATGTTTGACATGAACAATGTCTTTTTATAAATAGTAGTAGGGTCTGGTTGCTGAATCAGTGATCCTGTTTAACTCCTCAGCAGTTTAACATCTTCCCATTAAACATTCTTTTGTCACCTCCTTTATGAATCTCAACTGTTTGTTCAGATTTTATCCAGCAGAGTTAGACAGAAGAATTATTTATCCTGAATGGAAAAATGTATTGCATGTTTTCAAACACCACCTTTTTCCATAACTGGACAAACCCAAAACTTTCTTAACTTTTATGGGAAAAGGGAAGACCTAGAATAAGAGTTAGCTTGGTCAGGTCACTACCTTTTGTAGGGGAAATCAAAGCTTGGATCCCTGTTCTAGTGTTCTCTTAAATCTGAAGTAACGTAAAATACTAGATGACTGTGTTGGGTGAGGCTGCCTTTCTTTGACGACATCCTCTGAACATAACTGTTCATTTGATCAGATTATAAAGTTTCTTCTAGGATCACTGTTAGGTCCGTCTTCTAGTTCTCCAGGAGTACTTGTGTCACATCTTCATGGCTCTGTAAGTCCATCAGTCTGTGACCGGTGTAGTTCTGTGTTAGCATGTGAATGGTGATGGCTCTAGATAGATTAAAAAAAAAGACATCTTGCATCAGTTGCTCAGTCAGGTTGCCCAGTAGTGCTTACAGCATGATGATTTCAACTGGCAGTGCTCTCCAAGGCAGTCTCTGTGAAAGGCGTAGCAAGCTCCTGAGACCTCCTAAACTCAAATCCCACAGTGACTTTGTAGCAGATTTATAGCTAAAAAGTTCAACAAAACAGATACCTTTCTAAGTAATATTTCTCCCCATTGGCAGAGCGTGGTAGTGCGATACATGTGAAGGGACACAGACAGACACGCTCCCAGAGGGAACAGTGAGATGAGCATAAAACTCATGAAGTTAGCAAGCTGAACAAATAGTAACTGGAAATACTGGTACTGTAAAAGGAAGAGGTTCATTTAATAGGTTCACTTAACCAGTGAGCATGACCCTTATTCCAAGTGGACTAAAGTTTCACTTGCATGGGGGAGTTCAGTTTCCTTTAAGGGCAGGACAGTAGCCAAGCAGTGGAGAGGAGATAATTTAGAGGATGAAATACCATTTTGCGCATTTGTGAAAATAATAGCCGCTCTTCTTGTGACTCAGGTTTGAACAGAGACTCTTCAGAGTGAAAACCATCATGCTCCACAGAAACCATTTCCATCCTTTCCTATTATGCCTGCTCATATACTGTCATCAGCTCTGCAACCTGAAATGCTGACAAAAACCATTGAATTTCTGCCATTCTGGTGACTCCACTTGCCACTGCCTCGACCTCCAGCTTGGGAAGTGCTGCCTTACAGCTTGAACTAAGAGCCTGGCTCCATAGCTGGGACTTCTAAAGTACTTCTAATCTCTATAAATATGTAGCAGCCTTTGAACAGTACATTGTGCGTGTAGAGGGTGTGAAAGGGAGAAAGCAGAGAAATGCCTGGGCAAGGAGGAGAATATCAAGGAGTAGGGGGAGTGGGGCCACTCCCCAGGATGACCTGGGTGACCATGCCCTCTCCCCACAGGGCACAAACCCATGTGGGGCCAGGGTGTTGACAGTGGCAGGTATCAAAACCCAGACACAGTGCGGGTTTGCTGCCCCATAGTCCCCCAATATCCCCAGAGGCTGTTTGTCAGGCAGGGACTGCCTGGGGCTGTCAGCCCCTTCCCTGGCAGCACTCACAGAGCTGGAGCTCAGACAGGCTGGGCAATGGGCACTTGGCCACGGGACATCTGGTAAACCCAGCTCAGCCCTGCTCAGGCCAAGGGCAGCCCAGCCACCCCTTAGGACCTGACACAGCCTGATGCCTGCCCCCAGCAGTGGCAAATATAACCACTCTCACTGGGCCATAAGATTCTCCTTTGTAGAAATTTCCAGCATTGAGATTTTGTACCTTCATTTAGGGGAGAACATCACTGATGTGTGAGAGCAAGGAATTTGTGAACACACTGGGTGTCTACACAGTGTAATGACTTGCCTTCCTGGAAAGTAAAAGACAAAACCAAAAAGCTTCAATTCCAGGAAGTCTGGCCTTTTACAATGTGAAAAGCCAATTTACTGTGTTAACAAGTTTTAAAAAGAATATTTTAACCTTCAGTAATGGACAAATGGATACTTCTGGTACTGCAAGAATCAGAAACGAAAAAATAATTTAGAAATTCAAGTGAGAGTTTTGTGTAGAGAAGAGGAGAAAAAGTTAATCAACTTGTGAAAGAGACAGTATGTGAGGAAGAACCTATTTATAGAGTTTCTGCTAATACAAGTCCATAAGCTTTTAGGAAGAAATCATTGTGTTTTATTAATTTCTATTGATTATGCCATTTTGTAGAGATACCTTACGACATAGTAGATCTCAGCACAAGGCTTCAAATCAGTTTGTGTGACAGAGAGGTTTTCCTGGCTCTTGTTATATTTGTCCTGCTTGTTGTTTTTCAAGGCGTTTGAAATGTAGTTTGGATTAAGAGTACAGACAAGTGTATGCTTTGCCTGAGGCTTCAGTTCTCACTAATAAGGAACTAAGTTTATAAGGGCAATTGCATGTATTTCATGAGGTTGTTTATTATATCCTAACTTGAAGTGTGAAAGAAGACTGTAGACCTGACTAGGAGCTAGTTATAGTTTTAAACTATAGAATTAATAGGGAACTATTCTGAATTCTATTTTATGTATTGCAGCTTTTGCAAAGAGATAAACAGAACTCAGTAGACTATGATAAATAAAATGCAAATAACAGAAAAGTTTAATGAAAAGCAGTCACAGTCAGGCGTGATGCTTCTGACTGGTAGCACCTACCCCCAGTTACAACATGTATCATAGCAATGTGGTTACATAAACTTGCTTACACATCACTGTGCCTGAGATAAGTAAAATGATCAAAGAAAGAACAGATTATAGTAACCCATGTGAGTGTGTAAAAGCTTGCAACAAAAATTTAAAATATTAAAATATACTTGATGGTTGATACTTTGGCAAAGAGGAAAAAACCCCTGAGCTGAAATTATTCTGCTGCACAGAATATGTCATACCAGTAGATATTACCTTAACAGAAATGCAATTATATTCAGAGATGGAGTCTGTTTTATTTTCTATTTTGACACAGTATTTGTTTAAATGGGACAATGGTAAACCATAATTGCATAATCCCTGAGACTTTTCCACATTTTAAAATCAACTTCTCTCATATCGCTCCTTCTCTGCTTTAACTGTCTACTAGGACTAATCGAAAAGGAAACTGGGATACGTCTGGCCTCAATCAGTATTGCTGCTTGATTGATTAAACAAGAGATTGAAAGAGTTTTGTTTATATTTAAAACCTACTGCTGGAGGAACCTGTGGATACTAGTGCTGACAAGTTAATGTGACTGTTCCTAGTCCTGCGAACAAACAGCTGGACTGCCAAATCCCTTTGGGCTACACAACAAAAGTGGGTGCAAAGGGGGTGCAAAGACAGCAGGGGGGAGAGAGGCAAACAGGGCTTAGAGGAAAAGCAGGGAAAACTTAGTTTTTATTTAGCTTCCTACCACCAAATTGCTTTTTCCACTTTTTCTTATGTTTGTCTCTGGGGTTAATTAGTGCAGCTGTGACAAAGTGATTGACTTAAGAAGAATTTACTTTCATTAAACTATGAAAAGACTACTCACTTGTGTCTTCACTCTCCTTTTCTTTAGCAGAAGAATAGGGTATATAATTAACACCCAGAACAGGTTGCGTTCAGAGTTAGAAGAACTCCAGTGCTGGGGCCAGCCTTACTGTTTATGAAAAATAGGGCTTGCTTATTATCCTGACAAGATATCTGTCAAAAATCCAAATTAGTTTATTAAAAATAGCACAATATTAGTAAAATCTAATTCTTTGTTTGTGTTTCTACTTATGCTGCCATTCTATCAGCTGACTCCCCTCTTCTGCTGCCACTGCAATTGCTCCTACTTCTCCTCTGCATAAAATAACCATGAGTTATGTTAAATGCTGTTTGGAGACATAGTCATGATTCTTCCCTTTTTTGGTCTATTGCTCTGCTTTTTAGCCTTTCAATGATATTGCTGTCACAGTTTCCTAGTCCCAACCTACTCTTTTGACAAAAACAACCCCCCCCAAAAAAAAACCAAAACAGACAAACAAAAAACCAACCAACCAACCAACCTAACCAAAAAAAACAGTACAAGAAAGTTGTATTTCCCTTATAATTTCAAAATAAAAAACTCTCTGGAGTGTAAATAGTTAGTCTACCTTGTAAATTTTCTTTCTTCAGTCCTGGTATCTTTATCAGTTGATTGACTCAAAACACAAATAAAGAAGCACCAGCTTCAATCATTTCTTGAGACTTTGACTGGCGTTTGTTAAGGTGGTGGTACTTCAGATAGCAAAGACAGTGAGAGGTATTCTGTGCTTTTCACTTGCCCTGATACAATATTGCCTAAGGAAATGCTTTTTTGACTGTAACAATGATAACTGAAAAAAAAAAAACCCTTCTCCTACTCAGTTTTCTAACAATAACTAGCAAACTAACTCATCAGCTTATACATTTTTTTCAAAGAGCTGAAAGCAATTTTCAAATGTGATATGAAAAATTGAGTCTGATGTAGCCCTCTGTTGGATTTTTCTTATTTATAACATAAAAGTCTTTGCCTTTTTTAATACTTACATTTCAACCTTTTAAATCTACTTATCCTGGAACAACATAATTATACAAGCAACTAGGTAAATTCAGATATAATGAAAGTGAATGCAGCTCAGTTGTAATGAATGGATCTTACTTTGCATTTGACTGCAGTTTGTTTCAGACTGTAAATAAACTAATTCTGTTTATGTTTTTCTTTCTAAAAGCAACTATATTGAGTCAGATTTTCAAGAGAGCTCAAATCGCATGCCTATGGCCAGATAAATTTCTTCAGAAAGTAGGCCAAAGCATTATGTGGAAATCTGACGCTCACTGCTAAACCACAGCTGTGTTAATCTTTGTAGTGTAATATAAACTAACAGACTGATTTTTTTTTGAAACATAAATGTTAGTTTTCATCATCTTCACTAGGTCTGTACTTCTCAGAGGCAGTCTCAACATGCCTATGGAGAGTGCTGCAGGTAAGGTATCTGTAATATATTTTTCTTTCTTGACACATTAGGTTCCCCAAAACTATGTAAAAATGGAAGGGGGATCCTAGATATCAGATAGGAGATGATATGTGGGCCTGTCCTTTGCTTCTGAAATAACACAGTATAGGACATGTATACAATATGCCTTAAACTCTCCTCCAGCCTCAAGGCTACATGGTCTCTCAGGTTTTATTTATTTATTTCAAATAGACCCCAAATTGTTTATCATTTACCAACAGCTGGTGTTACAGCTGGACTGAAGGGTGTATTAGTCTAAATCACTGGGTGGCACAAAGAAGCCAATGTACACGAGTCTGATTCTACCTTTGCTTTCTGTGATTTATGGAAGATACACTGTCTTTGAAAAACCTGAGTGCCTTTTAGTCTTAAAGTACTATGGCAATAAGTGAAGTAAAGCTATTTGCTATTATTTGCAAAATTAGGTCGTTGTCATGAGATACAGGGAGTCTGCTTCATGACCAGAAGTGTCAGTGTGTCTGTGCTTTAGGGCAATTTTGGAGGGAAGGAGGAGGAAGATATAGGTAGTATTCATTTTTTTTAATATATCTCTAAATCATAGAATCACAGAATCACAGAATGGTAGAGGTTGGCGATCATCTCGTCCAAACTCCCCTGCTTGAGCAGGTGCACCTAGAGCAGGGGGCACAGGACTGTGTCCAGGCAGGTTTTGAATGTCTCCAGGGAAGGAGACTCCACAACCTCTCTGGGCAGCCTGTTCCAGTGCTCTGTAACCCTCACAGTAAAGAAGTTTTTTCTCATGTTTAGCTGGAATTTTCTGGGTTCCAGCCTGTGCCCATTGCCCTTTGTCCTGTCATTGGTCACCACTGAGAAGATTCTGGCCCCATCCTCTTGATACCCACCCTTCAGATATTTATAAGTATTGACAAGGTCCCCCTCAGTCTTCTCTTCTCCAGGCTGAACAGACCAAGGTCTCAGCCTTTCCTCATAAGGGAGATGTTCCAGTCCCACGATCATCTTGGTAGCTCTCTGCTAAACTTGCTCAAGCAGTTCCCTGTCCTTCTCTAAACTGGGTAGCCCAGAACTGAACACAGTACTCCAGATGTGGCCTCACTAGGGCAGAGTAGGGGGGGAGGATAACCTCCCTCCACCTACTGGCCACACTCCTTTTAATACACCCCAGGATACTGTTGGCCTTCTTGGACACAAGGGCACATTACTGGCTCATGATCAGCCTGCTGTCCACCAGCACTCCTAGGTCCTTCTCAACAGAGCCACTTTCCAGCAGGTCAACTCCCAACCTGTACTGGTGCATGGGGTTGTTCCTCCCCAGGTGCAGAACCTTACACTTGCTCTTGTTGAATTTCATGAAGTTCCCCTCGGCCCAGCTCTCCATGCTTGTCAAGGCCTTGTTGAATGGCAGCGCAGCCTTCTGGTGTATCAGCGACTCCTCCCAGCTTGGTATCATCAGCCAACTTACTGAGGGCACACTCTATCCCTTTGTCCAGGTCATTGATGAGTATATTGAACAGGACTGGACCCAGCACAGAGCCCTGGGGAACACCACTAGTTACGGGCCTCCAACCAGACTCTGCCCTGTTGATCACGACCCTCTAAGCTCTGTTGTTCAGCCAGTTCTCTATGCACCTCACTGTCCTCTCATCTAGCCCACACTTCATAATCTTACCTATGAGGATGTTATCGCAGACAGTGTCAAAAGCCTTGCTGAAGTCGAGGTAAACAACATCCGCTGCTCTCCCTTCATTGACCCAGCCAGTCACACCATCACAGAAGGCTATGAGTTTGGTCAAGCATGATCTTCCCTTGGTGAATCCATACTTATACTTCTGATAACCTTCTTTTCCTCTACATGCCTGGAGATGACCTCCAGAATGAACTGTTCCATCACCTTTCCAGGGACGAAGGTGAGGCTGACTGGCCTCTAGTTTCCCACATTCTCCTTCATGCCCTTTTTGAAGATTGGAGTGACTTTTGCTTTCCTCCAGTCCTCAGGCACCTCTCCCATCCTCCATGACCTTTCAAAGTGATGGAGAGTGGTTTGGCAAGAACATCCACCAGCTCCTTCAGCACTCGTGGGTGCATCCCATCAGAGCCCATGGATTTGCGAGGATCCGGTTTGCCCAGGTGATCTCAACCCAAACCTCAGCCAAGGGGAAGTCTTCCTTTCTCCAGATTTTCTCTTTCTGCTCTGGGGTCTGGGATGCCTGAGGGCCAGCCTTGGCAGTAAAGAGTGAAACACAGAAGGCATTCAGTAACTCTGCCTTCTCTGCATCCTGTGTCACCAGGGTGCCCACCTCGTTCAGCCGTGGGTCACAGTTTCCCCAGTCTTTCTTTTACGACTGATGCATTTAAAGAAGCCCTTCTTGTTATCCTTGACATCCCTTGCCAGATTTAGTTCCAAGTGGGCTTTGGCTTTCCTCATTCCATCTTTGCATACCCTGACAATGTTCCTATATTCCTCCCAAGTGGCCAGTCCCTTTTTCCACATGCTGTGAACTTCCCTATTCCATTTGAGTTGTTCTAGAAGCTCTTTGCTCATCCATGCAGGTCTCCTGGCTCCTCTGCTTGACTTCTTCCTCACAGGGATGCACCAATCTTGAGTTTGGAGGAAGTGGTACTTGAATATTGACCAGCTCTCTTGGACCCCCCTGCCTTCTAGAGCACTAACCCATGGGATTCCTCCAAGCAGGTCTTTGAAGAGGCCAAAGTTGGCTCTCCTGAAGTCCAGGGTTGTAATCTTGGTCCCTGATTTATACTACCTTTTTATTTAGCTTTTTGTCCCCATTTTTGTCTTCTTTATTCCTCATTCACCTATCCTCACATTAAATCATTTGTATTGCATTCTGATAGGCTGCTTGCTATAGCATGCTTAAAGACAGCAATACTTTGCATTACTTTGTAGCTTCCAAGTACTTTCACATTACTAATTATATTATCCTAACTTTTTTAATCCCTTAAAAGGAGGCATTTATTTTCTTATTTAAGGAGTGGAGAACTGAGGCATCACTAATTTAAGTGGCCTGCCCAAATCTGACATAAATCCTTATAGCAGACTAGGGTTTTATAATAAGATTGTCTTTCACCTCACTGTTCCCATTGACTGGTCCAAGCTGTGTTTGCTCCTTTCCATGTTTTCATCAGATTAATTTTCTTATCTTTCCACTGGTCCTTTTTAATTTCTTTTGTCTGGGTTTCAGCATTTCTTTCAAAAGATTGAAAGTGTTATTTGTAGAAGAGATTGACGATATCTCTTTAAAATTTAAATACTTTGCAATGCTCTGATAATACAATTGGAGTCCTGGGCTTATAATATTCATTTTGTGTTTTGTATTTAAACAGAAGTGAGATAGAAAGTATCAGAAATAGATAACCATGTAGCTATGTTTGCTGTCTCTGAATTTGTTTTAAGGTATTATGAGCAGCACCTGATTCAGCTAAGTAGTTTTCTGTTTTGTATTAGCTTTTTCATATTTTATTCCCCTTAGGAAGACATCAATTCTCTTTTCTGAGTGGAATGTGTATTTGATGAAGTTCTGTCTCTTGGTGATCACTTCATTTTGTATATCAGAAAAAATCTTTCTCTACAGTAAATTCTTATGAGAAGAAATATAGTGATGACATCCTTCTATTCTTCCTTTTGCCTGTTTAAAACTGGTTTTATGAAAACAATCAAACTATTCCAGTTTGTTCACTCATTTATATTTAGGTACAATAGAGAAATGATCATATTTGGTATAGTTAAGGTGGAATTCTTTTAATTAAATTCAAAGTCATGGTGTGAAGGAAGGGGATTAAGCTATGGACTGCTTTGTTTGTTTGCCTTTTCAGGCTCTTGTGTTCTGGTTTTGGGCTTCCTTTTCCTATACCATACTGTGAAGTTTTGTTTAGTTTTTTAATTTTCTGTTACCGAGTTGTGAAGACTAACTTCCCAGACTTCCTGTTATAGATGATACCTGGACCAGAGTTGGACAGTGTGAACAAAATGGACGCTTTGGTCTTGGTCAGAGTTATTTCAAGAAGCAACTGGAGAATGTCTGGTCTTTGCTTTCCCCTTTATCTTCCTAGCTGGCTTCTCACAAACAGCACCAAGCTGCAGGAGTAAGTTCTGCATTCCTTACAGCTTTTGAATGATGAAACCCCTCTGCCATGCAATCAGTGGAATAAAAGGCAGCTAGCCTACATGGTGAAAAGGGGAATGGTAACCATGGTGGACTTCTGACACCCCTGTTTTCCCATTACCTCATTGGAAACAGAAAATGTCAAATGTATTCAGAAAGCCACCAATATGAACAAACATTGTGTAAAAGGTATCCAATAAATGGTAGTCATGACAGAGAACAACTCACAATTGTGAGGAAATTTTGCTATGCACAAGAAAAGGAAGATGAAGGGATGACTTTCAAGAGCATAGATCTAATTCTTAATCAATGTGTAACACCAAGGTAAAAAAAAATGTTCACAAAGTATCCCAGTTATTTCAGTGTCCAGAGCAAGCAAGCTAATCACATGGTGAGGCTGAAAGACCAGAGGGGTTCATGTACTGTCCTGTAGATGATTTTGTCTGTCGCTTTTGCCAAGAATTTTTTCATTCTTTTCTTCTAACTTCATAAATCCCACAAACTTCCCCAGGATCCTGTAGTTTTAGGTTCCTTCATTAACCTTGCCAGAAGATAGCAATTTTCTTGTTATTTTTGCTTACTTTAAGACTTGAAATTTCACATCTCAAACCAACCTGTGCATCTTATGTAGGAGTAACACTTTCTGTTAATGTAGAGGATTTCCTGGACATACGGGGGGGGCAGGGGGGGGGGGGTGCTAGATTCTGCAAGACTGACCCAAGGTCCTATTATATGAAGCATTGTGTCTTTAGGTATAGAACATATTAAAATTATGTAGGGGTTTTGAGGGATAAACTTTTGTTTAAATCAGACTAGTGAAGAAGTAGAAGGAAAACTTACTAAATTAATTTGCATTAAAATTAATTTGAATTAACACAAGTGTTTCTCTTCATAGTTAACTTGGCCTGTGTGCTTTGGAAGAGCTCACTTGCTTTCACTGGAGATCTTAATGATGAAATGTGACAGCATATTTTGTTCTTGGAGTCCTTTATTCTCCAGACTGTGTTCTTTTCCAACTTACTCCTGAGGTAGTTTGTATATTCTTCTCTATAACTTATGGACCTTTTTGAAGATGCAAATGTTGCTTCTGGAGTTCAGAGGGTCTGTATATCTTTACATTCCCAAATGCAGAGGTTATGAAATTAAAGGAGCCCAGTGAAGAGTGTTGAACCTGTGTTCTTTGGTTTTGATAGAGAAAAAACAAAGACTGTTGCAATCTGAAGAAACATGATATATTAATTTGCTCTGACTTGTAAATTGGTTTAGTTTGCTTTTTAAAATAGCTTATGCTGTAGAATCACTGGGGCAAAGATCCTCTTTTTTATACACATTTTGGCCCACGATATGTATGAATTGCTTTTTCTCTGTGTAAACACTACATAATAGTAACAAAGAAGCTGTGCCCATCTAGATTTCAGCTGAGAATTGCTGAGATGATTACAATTAAGTAGAACTCATTCACAAGGTAGTGCAGCCATACATTTTTGAGCCCATAAAGCAAATGATTAATAGTTAAAAAAATATTAATATTAAAAAGTGTCTATATCCTATAAATTTTAGCAATTTACCCCAACGGACAGTTATTTTAAACTCCATTGTGGGGAAAAATGGGATAATGCTACAGCAATATTTTTCACCTTTGATTTTCCTTAACATGGGTTCAGCTGAAACAGTTCATCCTTCTGCTGGGGGTGGAGGACAGAGTAGGACTGTGGTTGGACCTTCTGCAGGTCCAAACCCCTGACTTTGCTTTTTTAACCCTTGTTCTATGCAACCTTTGTGCAGGAATCTAATTCCTGACAGTGCTATGAAGCTTAAAAATCTTGATCTTAGGAACCATTGTTTTTAAGGTTTACAGCTTCTGTTTAGTTTTTTTGTTTGTTTGTTTTTGTTTGGTTTTGTTGTTGGTTTTTTCAGGTCAAATAATTTTCTAACTTGGAGTAAGGCTGGCAGTTTCAAGATTAGGACCCCAGAGTACTCCCTAAATTGATTCAAAGCAATTTATTTTTTTTTCCCTTAATTATAGAGTAAGCTTCTGGTTTAGGTCACTGATTTCCCTGACTCAGCAACGAGAATACTGAACTCCGATAGTTGGCAATGAAATGTCTCTAGTAAAAAGGAGAATATCTATTTAGATACCAATGATGAAGGTGTCCAAAATACTTAATCTAGACTTTTAACCTCTGTTTAAATTCCCACCTTATCTTTGTTTAGGACTTCCTATCTAATCTTCATATATGTGGGTTTAAGACATGTTAGCCCAACTATCAAAAGGAAAAGCTGCTCATTTCATGCAATTAAAGCAAATCAGGATCGAACTGTTTTTATTGATTTACTAATGACATGCAATTAGCTGGCAAACAGGATCAATATGACTAACAGATTAAATAAACTGCAATCCTGGCTGCTTACAAAGTGTTAATAAACACCCAAACCCCAAAGAGCTGTCTCTCTCTCTCTCACACACACAGGTGCACACAGACACATATACACATACATGGATGCACACATACACAATTAGGGACATCACCACCCCCTGAGCAATGTGGCTCACACCTTTCTGGAACTGCAGTGTAAGTGGGTGACCCAGCTTTGTGTGCACTTGTTCTGTTCTCTAAAATCTGTAAATACATGAGCTACTGAAAAAACACCCCAAGAGTCTACATATGCACACCTGAGGCATAGTTACTACCTGTGTCACCCCCAATGTTGGTCCCACCACTGGAGAGCAGAAGCTGCTCATTGCATTCAGTGCCCAGTGGCCATACTGCAAAGTCTGGCCAAAGCAGAGGTCCCCAGGGTCAGTAGTGTGTCTCTGTTTCTGTGTGTGTTACTTCTGGCAATGTCAAACTGGAGCTTGACTTCCACTCCCATGTCTCTTCCCTCACTTATAAATTTGCCTGCTCCTTTTAGATGTCTTTTCAGACCAACTCCTTCACTGTTGCAAGAGTCTCATTGTAGTTCCTTCGTTACTCTTTAATCTGCCTGATGGTCTCCCTCTTCAGTATGATCAGCTTTGCACAGGCTTCCAGAAAATTTTTGTTATCTGAGTCACCCATATTGTTGACACACGTGTTCCTCCTGTCTTAGCAGCGGTTGTTATCCAGGCCATTTTGACAAAGGTGGGCTGTAATGAAGCTCCCACGTACAGCCTGCTTATCTCAAATTAATCTTCAGTAGTAGATTCATAAGTGATCAGAGGTTACCTTGCTTTTAAAACTTGACTTTGTACCTTCTGTGCTTTCAGAATATGAAATGTTATTGCAAACCATTTTCCTATGTGATCCAATAAAAGCTCATTTTCCAAGAAATCCTAATTTGTCAATTAACATATTGTTTAACAGTTATATAATCTTTGCTTTTATGGACTAGATCTCCAGCAGCCACTTGCCAGTTGAAGTTATAGTCATCCAATAATTAAAATTTTGATTACAGAGCAATGAACACACTGAATATTAGGGCTCCAATTTAAACAAACAAAAAAAACAAACAGGCAAACAAACAAACAAAAAAACCCACATGAGCTACTGGTACAACTGTCACTTAAACACCAAATTCTGTTGATAACTGCTGTAAATTTTGAGAATCTAGCATGGGTGTTATGTGATCCTTAGGACTATAAGAAACTGTAGGTAGTGGGTTTCAAGCTTTGATGGAAATATCAAGGTAATAAAATTAAAATCAGTTTTGAAGAGAAAACTAATTTCCTCTGTGATGAACTCAGGTTTAGGACTGAAGAAGTTTCAGCTGTGGTTTTAGACTTATTCTAAACATTATAGGAGCATGGATGTTTGCTCAAAAAGGGGAAGGCACCCATTAGATCCAAAACACTGAAAGGATTTGCAAAAGTGTTCAGAGATATTTTTCCCAATTAGTCACTTTACCCTATAGAATACATATTTTCTGATATTTACACTCTTTCACTCCAGTTTAAAAAATGCTGTAACACAGGATTTTGAGAAACCTTAGCTATTAAAGAGCTTACTTATGTTTCAAAGGACTGTCAAAAGTATTTTGTTGACTGCTATTTTGTAGATTAGCATTTTTTAATTAATTACTACCACTGTCTGAAATAATTTAATACTAATCCTTCTTTGCTTTTGTCTTCCATCTTCAATCCCTGAACTGTGTCTGTGTCAGATGTTGTATGGGTCTGTTTATGTTTATCCAGTTCCTTATGGGCTTTGTTTCTATTGTTTTGCTTTTTTGGAAGATGAGTAAAAGGGCTTTTTATTTTTTTTTAGTTTACAGCTGGGATTTTATGTGGCACAGAACTCTGTAATAGCATCTGTGCATATCAACCCACCATATGGGTGGGAGGGAAATAGCTTAATTTAGTACATATGCATGAAGTAAATGAAGACTTGACTATTGCTGGGCTACAAATCACTGAGCACTATTGAGAATAGTAGGTTGGGGAAGGATTATAAGAAACCAAAGGGCAAATATGATCTCAGTGGTATTATACTGTTTCTGCTAGACATTTCTTCAGCTTTTATCCAAAGCAGTGACTCAGCAAGTGCACATCTAGTCAGAAAATCATTAAAGGTTAAAGCTTGACCAGTATGAATGAAATGACATTGACTGAAAGTACAGCTGAGGGCTCACAGGCTTACTTTCGTTCCAGTGAGACAGAGTATCAGCTTCACTGATTCAGCTATAGGCACCAGTAGACCCAAAGTAGTTTCACCAATAACATACAGCCAGAAGACTAAACCTTCTCTGACTTCTTTTCTTAAACTGCCTTTGACCATTACTGCTTTTTAAGTCCTCTCATCTGATACCACAATAGGTCAGCTTTACATCTAATATTTCTGACATAAGGGACTTGTGTCATAGATACAGATAGTGTAGGATACAATGACTTTTACACAGATTTGTTTTGGAGAGGCAGATGTGTATAGGGTTGGAAGAAATAACTCCATCGCCTCTGAATTTTAGCTAATTTCATTTGCTAAAGTGCTAGAGGTGTTGAAAGAATCTTTTGTTTATGGCTATAACATAGCTGGTGAAGAGAGAGATACATCATTGAAGATAATTACTTCTTACAGAGTTCAACTGATGTCATTTGATGCCAAATTGTTACGCCACTGCTGGTTCTTTAGCAAAGATATGGAAATAGTCAAAGTCTAAGTAATCTGTCATCTCAAATAAATAACAGGTCAGAGAGCCCTTGTGAGCAACCTGACAGCTGATCTTGGTCAGGCCAAGGAAAAGTGTAATGCATTTCTGTCTCATATTGTATCTCCAAATATTAGTCAAAAGTGGCTTCCTGAGCAAGAACAGAATATGGTTGTGTGAGAGGGGAATAGCTAAAATTGTCTAGTAAAGGCGGAAAGCACCATATGGTTGAAGTCTGCTCATGTCACTAAAATGCATGCCTATCGTTTCTTTTTTTGTTTTCAAAGGGACTTTTATCTGTGTTATAAGGCTTACAGAGGGCACCTAAAAACTCAAGCCTGCTGACTTTTGGTTGCACATTGGGTGAGTTAATAGTTAGTTTTTAAGATTTTTGTTTGAACCTACAGAAATAGACAGTCATATCTGGAAAACTGAGATGAATTATAAATATAAGTTTTCAGATTCTAATTGTATGATGTCTAGTACTAGTCCCTGGGGAAAATACATAAATGGTTCTTGGATGAGGGATGAAAAACCTCAACCCTCTTCTTCCAAGCCAGCATCACACAACTGGACCAGAGTCAGATACATCCTTTCCTCTCATCTCTGTTTAATTCGAATTATTTTCCTCACAGTGGAAGATGTATTTTAAATTACATGAGCTACATAAAGCATTTAAAATGAATATCAGTCCTCCAGCAAAATCACTTAAAGGCTTGTGCCTTTTTCTCTGGGTTGCATATAAAAAGGACTAGGTCCCATCTCTAGGGAATGTCAATAATAACAACTTCAGCAAACTGCTTACTTTCTGGGATATGTGGGATTCTTCTTAACACTCCTATTCCCCAAGATAATGATTTGCATATACACCAAATGAAGTGTTTTATCAGAGCTGTGTAATACATGGTACCATGTAGCATGGTGTGGAGGTCATTTCCTAAGAGAACCTTATAATTCTGTAAATAAATTCATAAGTCAAACTCTGCTAATGTAGCTGTCCTACTTGCCATTCTGGAGTTACCATGCTTAGTGGTGTCTATGGGAGCTTTATATTTTGTTATATGGGCATACCTTTATATTTCCAGGAGTATATATCTGAATGTGCATACACGGCAATGTTGGAAGGCTTTTGGTCTGCTAAATTCTAAATCCATGAGTCTGCAGTGAGTTTTGGGATGTTAGCCATAAGTAGTGCTGAATGGAAAATCCTCTGTTGAATAAGTCTTTGTTGTGTAGGGAAAAATCAAAACCTAAAAAAAACTTTGAAAACCTTTCAGGAGGAGAGTCTAGATTATTTCAATTAAAAAAAAAAAAAGAAATCTCATGTAGTCAAAAGAATTTGATTTCGATGAACTCAAGTCATGATATGGTAAACCGTAATGTGACAGTGTTGATATATCATCAACAATGTAGTTGATGATAGTGAAAATATAAAACCTGCAGACATTTTAGGGTGTGTATGCTAAAACTGATGGTGAGTTTTCCTTTGAACTGACTTTCATGTTTTCCTCTGGAATTGGCATGAAGTTTCTAACTTTACTTATATCTTGTGAATTATAGAAAGAAATTTTGAAGAAAGATTTGCTCATGTTTTATCCTCTTATAACATGTTTTGGCAC
>WEKW01001205.1:0-11652 GCA_013389905.1 Sula dactylatra | reverse complement strand
GAACAGCATCCCTGTAGTCCTCCTGTGTCGCCTGTCCTTGCTTCCAATGTCCGCACACTTTCCTTTTCTGTTGAGGTTCTAGAAGATCCCTGCTCAGCCAAGCTGGCCTTCTGCCCCGCTTGCTTGACTTCCAACACTTTGTAATTGCCTGCTCCTGCACTCTTAAGAGACGGCTCTTAAAACACGACCAGCATTCCTGGACCCCAATACCTTCAAAAACAGATTCCCAGGGGACCTTACTAACTAGCTCCTTCAGGAGCCCAAAGTCTGCTCTCCCCATGTCCAGGGTTGAAGTTTTGCTAGCAGGTTTTCACTCCTTGGTTCTCCAGTCACTGAATGAGCTCATGGATGGGAATCAGGGAGTCTCGGTTGGTGCGATATTGCCGACGGTGCACTGTTGTGGTGGCAATTGGAACCTGTTGTTCTTTGACCTTCAGCAACCCCACAACAGAAGGGTCCTTCGAGAGACTGGGCAAGGTAGACAGCTGTTTAATTCCCTCTGTCTCCAAGGCAGCTATACCAAAAGCTCACCTATACCCTTTTTGGTCCTTGAAATACCCTCTCCTGAGGTAGTCTATGCCAAGGATGCACGGAACCTCTGGGCCAGTCACAATGGGGTGCTTTTGCCACTCATTCCCAGTGAGGCTCACTTCTGCCTCCAATACAGTTAGCTCTTGGGATCCCCCTGTCACTCCAGCAATGCAGATGGGTTCTGCCCCTACATAGTTTGATGGCATTAGGGTGCACTTGTGTCCACTAGAGCCTTATATTCCTGTGGGTCAGATGTGCCAGGCCATGTAATCCACACAGTCCAGTAAACCCGATTGTCCCTTTCCTCCACCTGGCTGGAGACAGGGCCCCTCTAATTCCAGTTGCAGAATACACAACCCACTTCTTGTGAATGCGAATCAAAAGTGTCTCTAATAAGGTCAGAAATAAAATCAGCGCTTCTACTCCTCTGTCCAGGGACCTGCTTACTGGAAACTGGAGCAGCAACTTTTCTGGAAGAACCCCCCTGAGTGATTGTTTTTCCTTGCAACTCACGTACCTGTGCCTCTAGGGTCGAGGTAGATTTCCCATCCCACTTCCCCATGTCCTATCCACAGTCACACAGGTAAAACTACAGGGTGGCCCGTGGTGACTATCCACTATATCCTATTGAGCAGAGGGATGCTTACTCCTAATGGCTGAGATCCTACCTGTATGGACCAGTGAGCAGAAAATATTCTTTGTGTTGCTGGAACTCCTGGGACATTTGTTCTGACACTTTTTCCAGAGCCAAGACGCAGATCCGTAGGGAAGAAGACAGCTTCCTCATATTGCCGGAGATGGCCAGCCAATTCATTGACCATTGGTTCCTCTTCATCTTTCCAGGACATTACTGCCAATGAGTTTACATGGGATGATGGTGTGCTCCGTACAAACTTCCGCCACATGGGTCGTGTGCACTGGGCTTCGTCTGGATCTTTGGATGACTGTTCATCGTCCAGGTCACCATAAATCACCTCCAGCATGGCTAATTCCTTCAGGTACTGGATACCTCTTTCTATGGTATTCCACTTGCCTGGGTGACATATAACATCTTCCTTGAAGGGATATCTTTCTTTCACAGCAGACAGGAGTCACCTCCAGAGGCTGAGGCCTTGTGTCCCTTCTCCAATCGCTTTGTCAATGCTCCCTTCCCTAGAAAGGGATCCCAGTTGTTTGGCTTCCTTACCCTCTAATTCCAGGCTACTGGCCCCGTTATCCCAGCACTGGAGCAGCCAGGTGACAATGTGCTCACCTGGACAACAGCTGAAATCTTTTCGCATATGTCACAGCTCACTCAGGGACAGGGATCGGGTGGTTACCATCTCATTTATGGTTTCTGCCTCTTCCTCCTCCTCTCCTCCTGATGGCCCTGGTTCATCTTTATCTCTTATTAAACAAGTTGATTTTCTTGTGTGTTTCTTCTTGTGTATAGGGGTGACTGATACTGGCACAGGTTCGTCCTCTGGTTCAGCCACAGTGCCTGTTGCTGGGGTTGGAGTAGCTGTGGTGCCTGTCGCCGGGGTAGATTTCTGAATGGTATTCTTAAATAGTTGCATAACCGTAAGCAAGACCTGACACACGTTCAGGAGACACAGCAATAGGACCATTCTGGTTTGAACATCCCAAGTCTATTCAAAATTCTCAATAGCTGTTGTAACTAGCCTGAAGGAGAAAGAGAAGGCAAAGGAGTGGATGAAAATGTCCCCCCTCTTCGTCTCCCCCATAGATTACCTTTTCTCCTCAGAGAACCAGAGAGTGTGATTATTAATAGCTTCCAAGAGGTGGCTCCCAAGGTACGGAGATGATGGCAATGCCGAGTACAAATACCAGATTAGTCTCACGACCAATGATTTCATTGTATCATAAGCCAGTGTTATGCAGTGCAGCAAAATGATAGCCTAGACCCAGCTCCCAGCGGTGATAAACAGCACAACAGGGAACATATACTGCAAGTACGGTATTACATAACACAGCTTTAAGAGCAAATCAATCAACATTGTGACTATTAAACCAATGCAACAAATGCTTATAACAAATTTGCCTTAAGACGCTCTGGTCAGATCTGTCATTATCTCAACCCTTCGTGCCTCACATTGGTTGCCAAAAGGACTGCTGTGGTTTAACCCGGTAGGCTGCTAAACACCACACAGCCATTCATTTCACTAACACCCCCCCCACACACACAGTGGGATGGGGGAGAGAATCAGGAAAAGAGAAGTATAATTTGTGGGTTGAAATAAAGACAGTTTAATAGGACAGAAAAGGAAGGGAAAATAATAATAACAATGGTGAAAGAATATACAAAATAAGTGATGCACAATGCAATTGCTCACTGCCTGCCAACCAATGCTCAGCCAGTTCCCAAACAGTGGTTGCCAGCCCCCCAACCAACTCCCCCCAGTTAATATACTGGACACGATGTCATATGATATGGAACATCCCTTTGGCCAGTTTGGATCAGCTGTCTTGGCTGTGCCCCCTCCCAGCTTCTTGCTGGCATGGCATGAGAAGCTGAACAGTTCTTGACTAGTGTAAGCACTACCTAACACACTGATGTTTTAGTTGTTGCTATCAACATTATTCTCATACTAAATTCAAACACAGCACTGTACCAGCCACTAGGAAGAAAATTAACTCTATCCCAGCTGAAACCAAGAAAATAGTTTAACATAACAGGAGCATATACTGACCTATGGAATTATTTGTATCAGGAAAATAATGTCATCACTGGTCTGGGGCAATTAATAAAGTGGAGATGCTCATACAAGTTAAGTCAGAATACAGATTTAGATATCAAGCATTCTGAAGATTTTAAGGAAACTATTCTTGGAACTGTCCCCCATGTCCACTGTCCCCAAGAAGATCTAGTCAAAGTATGCAATTAATACGTAATTTATAGTCTCTTTCCCTCCTCTACCCCTCCCCCACTCTAAAGTTACCTTTCTGCTTGAAGCATAATAGGAGACTGGAACCATCTGTGCAATATCCTTCCAAAATTGCTGAAGTCTCAATATTCAGTACTGCTATCAGAAGATGTTCAGAGTAGCTACCTGAACCTGACTTTCCAAAAGAATTAGACATAATTACAGTGCATCAGCTGTTTTGCATTATTTGCCTAGGCATTATATACATGCAAATAAGTTCACTCTTAATAACAGAAAAGTAAGATTACCACATATTTACAGGAGAGGAAAAAGCTACCAGAGTAGCTAAATATTACTTACAGTACAGCTTATCTCATGGTAACTTATTTACCCTTGAAAGGTTGAAACTTTCAGATGCAGTCAGTTTTTCATCTTCTTCCTCCTATCATTTTTTTTGTTACGTGAACACACAGAAATGAGATTGAATACAGGCTTCATTTCACAGCTACCAACACTACCAAAGAAAACAATTTATTTAGTACCAGACAGTAAGAGGTAGAATGAAAGGAATGATTAATTTTTCAAATATGAAAAATGAGAATGCAACTGCTAGCAAATTACCTAGTGTTCAGAGAAGGGAGTAAAATACTATTGAACACTTATTCAGTCAATGAAAAAAAGAATAAGATAGTATTAATACCTTCTATTTTCAGCCAAACTTGCACCTTCATCCACTTACTTTTCTTTACACAATTTTCTAAGAGAATTTCTTTTCTTCTCTTAGCTGCATCAACCTCCCGCCCTGGAGACCCCTCGAATTGTATATAAATGCAAGTGAATTCCAGCTTTAATGAGACGACTGGGACACGTGTGGGCATTGCAGGGGGACTGCAAATTCGGTAAAGGAGCACCCTGGGAGCAAGCCTAGCTGCCCTGTTCTATGCTGCAAGGCAGGAGACACGGCTTTGAGGATTTTAATAACAGCAGCACTAAGTATATCATATAGTTAAGTACAGAAATACTACTTGTGGGAATGCGAGAGGATGATAATATGCAAGTCTAGATGGTTACTACCTGCTAGTGATGCTCAACTATGAAGGCAAAATTAAAAGAATTATTTAAATTATTATTTAAATTGCACCCTAATTATAGGGGCAAATATCAAGATAAAAGAACCATCCATAGTGCATGAAAAGAGTAAAGTGCAAGATGCTAGATAAGGCAAGTCACCGTAGGGCAGCACTAAAGGGGACTTTCCCAGTGTTCCTTCCATCTCAAATTCCATTTTGCTGTAAGAGGGTTTATAGGATCTAAGTCAGTCACCAGGCTAGCATTGGTGGGACCCAGCCTGCCTAGCTGGGAATTCTGCAATTTTAGTTGCCATGTTGCTGCTTATTCTACAATAGTAATTACTATTGTTTTTAAAACAAGTGTAAGTTTGTCTATTAATTTATAACATACGTAACACTAGAAGACAGCATGCACAGTTTCAAACAAAATGGTTTAGTAGTTTATGCTTAAAGTTTTGACAGTTTGAAAAGTTATAGCTTTGTCAAAAAAAAAAACCAACCACCAAAAACCTCAAAACAAAAAAACCCAACAAACCAAACCAAACCCCAGAACACAGGAAGTAGGCACATCTTTGCTAAAGAACAGGACTTTATATCTTACAATAGTAATCAACTGGTAAAATAAAATTTATTTCCAAGTTTGTATTAAACACTCATGAAAACAACCATAAGTTTTTTAAAATATTGCACTACCAAGATGAAACTTTTATCCATTACCTAGTGAGTTATATTGCACATGGACAATCAGGTTTATCCATGTTTTTGAAAAAATTACAATACAAAGGCAAGATAATTCAACGTACTCCAAGCGGAATAAGCTTGGTAATATAGAGTAACATACTTGACCAATTTGTATATTTGCATAAGCTGCCTCCTTACAACTCTGGCAGATTTTTCAGTGAAGTTTTGTTTCACAGCCTATTGGCAGATACTAGTGCGATGCTAAAAAAAGGTCTGCAAGATCAGTAGGAACATCTGAAGAAAGCAGTTTCAACAGCAAGATCTACAAAGCACAGGAAAGTTACACAACAGACAACTGTTCTGGATTCCAATAGCTTGTCAGTCCTCCTTTCTCCCTCCCCCACACTGTATCAAAAAAACAAAACACCCAACTCTGTTCCATCAGGAAACTTTTGGCCATCAAAACTGATTTATCATACCAATAAAATTTACTTTATTTAAAACTATGCATACAGTACACTCCTGCCAGAAACTTACTTTAACTTCCAGATAACATGACAAAGTAAAAACCATGATTGCCTTAATGCACAAGAGGGCCAAAAAATATATATAAAAATTAAAAGCTATTTGCACCTTGACACCTTGCATTTGTGGTCAAGATTACAAATTTGCAAACCAGGAGCAGATACCATTTGCAAATATTTAGTTTAACATATGCAAGAGACCCTTTCAGGGATCCCAAACCAGTTCCAGATGAGGAATTACTGCAATAAAAAAAATCTGTGCATTTGTTATATTGTGCAAGTGCAATATTTAACAATTTCAAAATAAAAGGATAATGAAAATGAGTACACTGATTTATTCAATACATCAGAACCAATTCTTACAAGGCTAAAAAAAAAATAACAAACTTAAGTAGGATTTGCAGCTGGTCCCTCATGTTGACATTTCAATCTCGGGAGTTTAAACCCAAAGCTTAATTTAAGAGAAATCTTCCACTTTGAGATACAGTAACACAACCTTGCATTACAGGGACCATGTGTGACACTTGAGGATAAAGAACTGAAGTTGTAACTTGTACCTACGTACTAGGCAGACCACAACATTGCCCAGTTCAGAACGCAGTTACAGCAGCTCCAGGGCTTAAGCAGCTTTAAGTTTCTTCAAATTCTGTGCTGTGCATATTCATAACATGAATTTCTGAACTGAAGCCAGTGGGCCTGAATTAGACTGTTCTTATAGCTGTAGCTAGCAGTTTTCAGCTACTCATTGGCAAGAACCCCCATTCATTTAAGAGTCCGGGTTTCACTGTTCATAGTAATGCCTTGATTTCCATTCTCTAAAGGGAAGAACAATCTTTGAAGCTGTGTAGGTCATGAAGTTTATTTTGAAGAGAATGCTCATTCTTGAATGCAAAACTAAATGTTTTATGACATACAATTTATTGTTTAATGTTTACATCTATTAGTGCTAGATGAAAATGGAACTGTGGATAATTACATCCAATTTACAAGAGATTAAATGTGTTTGTGCAATTTTAACATTTATGATTCAATTTTCTTCCCAAAACATTGCAAAAAGCATAAATACAGAAGGATTTATGTCACTGGTAATGGCAATCTACCATTGAAAACTTTTTGAATATTAGCAGTCAAGTTGTCATGATCAGTTTTAAATGTTTAACTGAAAAGCTGGATTATTAATGTCATAATTTAAATGTCAGAGTTCACTATAAAGGTGGCTTGGGAAAACCTAAACCTATATATGTAGTTTCAACTGCAAAGTGAATTCTATATAATATATGCTAAGTTAGCATATGATATAAACAGCTGTATCAAAGTATTAACACATATTTAAAAACCTGTAAATTTTAGATTCTGGAATAGCATGCAAGAGCCCCCTTAGGGCTGTGCTCTTAACTACATGCACATGTTTATAAAGAACAGGATTCTCAGTTTGCAGTAGCACTGGGGAGCTGCTGTGCTGCTACCACACTAAGGTATGAGCTAGCAAATCCGCACAGATCAGGAACCTGCTGGCAGTTCTCTTTCACAGAGCAACATTTTGTTTCAGCTCACGGGGTGTCAAGTCTTCTCAGCATTAAGTCTCTCACCCCTGTTGTGGCCTCAATTGTTCTACTTACAGCCCACAGAATTTCACCCTTAGTGCATTACAGAGCACCTACATGCATTTCCACCTGGTTGGATTTGCGTGCATTTAATCAAATTTATCCATTATTAAAAGTAATACATTATAATGCATTAAACTATTCTTTATCATTTACTGTCAAATAAGGGGGAGGAAACACAGCAGCTTTAACACGTTACTGTTAGATGTTGACAACTCTGATAAACTGAGGCACAATTGTAGATGGTAACCAAAAAGTCATACTTAGGTCATTGAACTAGTAAGTGTACATTTACTTACAGTGCATCAGATGTATGCATTACCAATGAAAAAACCAAGAAGGTCCATGTAACTTAAATGTTATATGAAATCTAACGTGTAATCAATGTAAAATGTTATGAACACTGCCCCAAGGGCATATGACTTCCTGTACCTGTATTATGCTATTAGACAGCAATCAGAATTCATTCCAGCTTCAAAATAATATACATAGCTGCCCATAATTATTCCAATCCCTCTACAAATTGCATTCTGTGGCTAGTTTTTTCAGTGCCTTAGTTAATTTTACTTAATTATAACTGGAAGCATCTGACTGATTTAGGCATGCTTATTGCTGTAAAAGAAATAAGCCCATCTTCAAAATTATTGTGCGAGTATTTTAATAAGATTTGCACACATCTCAAAGAATTCTATTGTATGACTCCCTGGTCTTGGAGTTAAGTCAGCTTTAGAAGAGTCAAGCGAAGAGGTCACTGATGGGGTAAGGGATATATCTGCAGATTTTCCTTGTGCATCAGCATCTGAATCTTTTTGACAGGATCTACAGTTGTTCACAGAACCTGATCTCCGTGGAGTTGCAGTCCCAGATTTTGCTTCAGTAATTTCATCTGGAGGGCAAGTGGAGAGAGGAGGAAAATTAGTTATCAGTATCAAATCAGTCATAGGAACAGCAAATATCATCCCCTTTTCACACTTCTAATCTTGTTTTTCAAATCTTGATTAATACATAAACAGATTTTGCAAACTGTATATAGTTGATACAAAATAAAAGCTTATACATATAGCAAACACAGAAACAAATGTCCTTATGCAAATTATTCTTGTGCTCTGGACCATGCTCCAGGACTGTATGATCTAGTTTAGACCAGCATTCACCATATTTTTCATTAAATAGTTTCAGCAGCTAATAGTTCAACTGATTTAGTTTACTTAAAACAGAAACAGGATAGCATCATAAGGTTAAGTCAAATAACAGTTCAAACATTTTGTAGATGCTTTTTGCTAGGATCTGCTTTTTTATTATATTTATTTTCTTTCTATTTGGTTATTTTTACTTTGTTATTTGTATTTTTATTATAACTCATTGATGCATTAATTGCTAGCATCTACATTATTATATCCTTCATTTTTGGGCTGCAGCACTTTAAGTTTGCTTCTAAGATGGAAGTATGTTTTCCTCATACTGAAGGTAATGTTCTGCTGAAGTATCTCTATTCTTACTTTAAATACTCAACATTAGTTTGACTCACACCTGGTACCACAAAAAGTTATTTCCAGGAGAAATTAAGTGAACACAGGAGAGATTGCCTTTTCACATCAAAGCTACTTTAAACTAGTTTGGTAAGAGCAACAGAGAACAGTTAGCTGTGGCAGAGGGAAAGGAAAGTCAGATCAGCTTCACTATTGGAAGAGAGATACCAAATCCATGCCCTTGAGTGGTATTTCCTCAAGAGTTGAGGCCAGGACTGCAGCAGGCTGCCCTCCCCCAGCTGCATGGCTCTAAGCGGTCATCTCCCCTTCAACGGGGATAGCATTTGTCCTATACTGCAGTAATTCAGTAGAGGAAAGCGATTCATCTCCTGTATCAAATACTACTGGATCTAAGCAAGCACTTGTATTGTCAGAAGAGACAAGGCAAGAAATGCAGTGCCAAGTCAGATTAGGTTAAACTGTCATGAGACACAGCCTTAGCCATCCTATACTGTAATCCATCCATATTCCAGTAAATTCTTTTTCCATGCCACATGTTTTCCTAGGGTTTGTCATGTACACCACTGGCTGTAGGTAATTCTGCTTTAGTCTACTATGCCCTTAAACAAACATTATGGCCAGTCTGTATTAGCTCCTCCATTTTCAGGAAGGTATCCGACTTGCAGTTTGTGCTGGTTGTGGCCAGGGTAGAGATAAATTTTTTCATAGTAGCTAGTATGGGGCTATGTTTTGGATTTGTGCTAGAAACAGTATTAATAATACAGGAATGTTTTAGTTATTCTGAGCAGTGCTTACACAGAGTCAAGGCCTTTTCTGCTTCTCACCCCACCCCACCATCAAATAGGCTGGGAGGACACAAAAAGTTGGGAGGGGATACAGCCAGGACAGCTGACCCCAACTGACCAAAGGGATATTCCATACCATATGACATCACGTTCAGCAATAAAAAGCTGGGGGAAGAAGAAGGAAAGTAGGGGATGTTTGGAGTGATGGCGTTTGTCTTCCCAAGTAACCGTTACGCATGATGGAGCCCTGCTTTCCTGGAGATGGCTGAACACCTGCCTGCCAAGGTGTCATGGTTTTAGCTGGGATAGAGTTAATTTTCTTCACTGTAGCTGGTATAGTGCTGCGTTTTGGCCTCAGTATGAAAATAATGTTGATAGCACACTGATGTGTTTATTTGTTGCTAGGTAGTGCTTACACTAGTCAAGGACTTATCCAGCTTCCTATGCTCTGTGAGGTGCACAAGAAGCCAGGAGGGGAGGGGGCACAGCCAGGAGAGCTGATCCAAACTGGCCAAAGGGATATTCCATATCATGTGACATCATGCCCAGTATATGAACTGGANACTGGAGGGAGTTGGCCGTGGGAAGCAGCGATCATGGTTCGGGGACTGGCAGCGTCGGTCGATGGGTGGTGAGCGGTTGCATCACTTGTTTTCCTCTCCCCGGGTTTCATTTCTCTCTCTCTCATTATTTTCCTTCTCATATTATTGTTATTCTTATTACCATTACTACTATTTTTATTTTATTTTAATTATTAAACTCTTCTTATCTCAACGCATGAGTTTTCTTGCTTTTGCTCTTCGGATTCTCTCCCCCATCCCACTGTGGTGGGGGGAGTGAGCGAGCAGCTGTGTTGTACTTAGTTGCTGATTGGGGCTGTAACACGACAGTTGATATAACTAAAAACTGATTCTTTAAGGGATGAAGCAGCTAACCATCTGGTCACAGGAACACTAGACCAGGAAGGAATAAAGAAACAGTAATTTACTTTAAGCCAAGCTAGATCTGAAGGGCAACACTTAATTCACTTCTAAAGAAATTAAGACATGTTTGCATTTAGAATTATTTCCCTTACAACTCCATTAACTTTTATAAGTCTTCACATACCATCAATGCTACGGAAGTCCAATAAGTATGTCCTGTTGTCCACCTGATACAACTGTAGACTCATTTTGGAATATGCACTTGTCACTGCATTCTTCTTTCGAACACGCAGATAGTATGGATTTACAACCTAGTACAAAAGAGATTTCAATTAGTAACTAGAATTGCTTGAGAAGCATTACATATTTTTTTTCCCCTCATTTCAATTCACTGGTATTATCAAGTGATTTCAGGCATACCTATAAGAGCTTTTTTTTTTTTTTTTGGCCAACAAAAAAACCCACCAAAACAAACCAAAGAAAAGAAACCCCCACTCACATTCCCACAGCCCCAGTAGAAAGGTTAAACCCTTTAGCAAGATTTTTCCTGTCAGCATAAATAGCCTCCTCCAAAACCCTTCCTGCACAGCAAGCGCAAGCAGTCAGCACAGGCACATGATATAATTTTCCAGCATAGTGATATCCCAAAGAAACTGGAATTTTCCTCTAAGCAATAAAATGAACCATGTGAGCACTGCAAAACACAATTTGGCGGCCAGAGAAGGGAACTGAGAGATAGGGAAGCATTCGTTTTATGACTATATCCTTGAAGAACAGAGACTGATAAAAGGGAACATCCCGCCTCAGAAGATACTGAGAACTGGGTGATAGAGTATATAGTCAAGGAGGACAACTAATTGGGATGTTTATGCATATTGATAAGAACTAAAACTAAGTGCCCTTTAGGTGAACTATCCTCATTATAATACTAAAAATCAGGCCCATAGGCCAGGAACCCCCTGCTCAAATAAGCCCCTTACTCTCTGAGCATGCATGGCAAATTTAAAGGGAGCTGTACCTTTGAGATGAAGTGAGAAAGAAACTAAGTAATGATTAGCTGGGGGGTGTGAATATTAGCTGTGACTGACACATTTAACTGTATAAATACCTTGTAGTTTCTTGGTTTTGGGCTGCTAGCTTTGTGGAGTTACCACCCAGCACCAATCTTTGCGCAAAAATG
>WEKW01001204.1:0-16370 GCA_013389905.1 Sula dactylatra | reverse complement strand
AAGATCAAAACCTACTTATTCTAATCAGGGTTCTTCAGTGTAAATGCCTGGTTTACAGACTTTCAAAGATCTGACTGTGTGTAAGTATATTAATAAAGTGGACAGCATAATGCTATACTGTAAAAAGTCAACATAATGTGATTTCCCACATCTATTTATTTTATTAAAATCTAAAAAGAACAAATTTCATGCCTTAGAAGATTTCAGCTGCAAGTGAAAACTATAGACTAGGAACCCAGTTTTGATAGAGATGCCAACTCACAGTCAACAGGAGTCAGAGATCTCATAATAATTTTTTCTCTTCCATTTTCATTTTTTAGTGACACAGGAGGCTTGGAGATAGTGATATAGTATGAGAAAATTGGGGGATGAGAATGCAAGTTTCTTTGCAGTACAAGTGAAGACTTGCTGGCTATATAAAGACTAGGAACTAGAGTGTATACACTATATAGCAACCTTGGTGGAATGATAGAGGAAAAGTACAAGTTGCAGAAGCAAAAAAGGTTGTGAGGAAGCACCAAAAAGCTGATCTTTATGCAAAGAACTATAAAGGTATTGACTGTTACCATTTGTAAGCAGTAAGCTCTTTTGTTTTTAAGGAAGAAGCATGGACTCCTTTAATAGAATCATAAACTATTTTAGGTTCCAGAGACGTCTGGAGGTCCTCTAGTCTGACCTTCTGCTCACAGCAAGTCCAGTTAAATCAGGATGCTAAGGGACCTGTACAGATGAATTTTTAATACCTGGAAGGATCTGGATGCCACAATATCTTTGGGCAACCTGTTCTAGTGTTTGACCATCCTTATGAGGAAAAAATATTTCTTTTATACCTAATCAGAATTTCTTTGCTCCAACTTCCATCCATTTCTTCTCTTCCTATCCCTGTGCACCTTGGAGCAGAGAGTCTGGCTTTGTCTTCTTTTTACCATCTCATTGGTCACTTTGTTTTCTTGAGGTTGAATAAATCCAGTTCTCTCAGCCTTTCCTTCCACATCATAAACCTTCAGTCATCTTGCTGGTCTTCCACTGGACTTGTTCCAATCTGTCAATGTCTTTCTTGTGTGTGAGAGATCAAAACTGGACACAATACTCCAGATGTGGTCTCAGAAGTGTTGAACAGAGGGGAAGGTTCACCGCCCTGGAGCTGCTGGCAGTACTGTCAGCCTTCTTTGCTATAAGTGTTCAAATCATTCAACTTGTATATCAGCTCCTTTTCCCTGGCACTGCTTTTATCCACTCTGTACTGTTCATGTGGTTATTCCATCCTAGAGGCAAGACTTTGCACTTGTCTCTGTTGAACTTCATGAGTTTTCTGTCAACCCATTTCTCCAGCCTGGTGAAGCCATTCTGAACCTCTAGCATAGTGATCACTCCACCCAGTCAGGTTTGCGATCTCACTGAGAGTACACTCCATCCCATCATCCGTTATTAATGAAGTCACCTTATTACACAGGATAAAATATAATGAACAGTAGTTTGCCACAGATAAACTGATTTTAATAAATGAGCTATGAAAAACATTTCCATTGCCATTGAGGAAATAGATTCATTTTACCCATGTTAGTATTGCAATGATAATAATATATACAAGATCAAGTAGACAAGCCCAGATAACTGAAAACTTATAAGCCATGTGAATGATTAGCAAACAGATGAAGAACAATGGAAAAAAAAGAAGGGTTTTAATAAGAACCAGTAATTCCTCTATTACATAATTCTCAAACAGTTGTGGTCTTTACTTGTCAATTTGTTTATATTGAAAAGTTAGAGTGTTCAGTGGACACTATTTTGATGTGATATGAAATATAAAAAACAGTCAATATTATTACTCTGAAATGGCTGCTTTAATTTAGGTTAAATTTTTGTGCTGGGCCTTAACGAAATATATCAAAACTGCAGAGACAAAGACTGAAAAAGTTCCAGGTGACTTTCAGCCTTACACATATGACCAGTGAAATACTGTGTACTGTTTAGACTGTGTTGTCACCATCCATCACCTTAATCTCCTTATATCAGCTTCCAAAGAACATCTTACTAAGGAAAGGAAATGTTTTTGTGACAGGCCATCTACTACTGTTTTTATCCAGTGTTCCCAAGATTTTGTCTGCCTTCTTTCCAGCTGGTTGTGTACAAAGCTCTGAAAGATACTGAAATACCATTCATGTCAGACACCAGTTAATTCCACTTTTTTTTTCTCTCAGTACAAAGGCAATTATTTGTATCTAGTTAAATAAAAGAATAGTTGGATCTTTTTGTGAACAAATTGCTTCAACACAAAACAAGGAAAGAAAGAATGTCCTAGTGCAACTCATTCTTGCTAAAAGGCACAATTATACTTATTGCAAATTTATGCTATATATCTAAGGTTAAATGAAATGCATAAGAAAAATAATGAAACATTATCATAGAATCATAGATTTATTTAGGTTGGAAAAGACCTTTCAGATCATTGTGTCCAACTGTAAACCTAGCACTGCTGAGCCCACCCCTAAACCATGTCACTGAGCGCCGTGTCTACTCATCTTCTAAATACCTCCAGGGATGGTTACTCAACCACTTCCCTGGGCAGCCTGTTCCAATGCTTGACAACCCTGCCGATGAAGAAAATTTTCCTAAAATCCAGTTTAAACCTCCCCTGACACAGCTTGAGGCCTATCGCTTGCTAGCTGGGAAAAACCCCACTACAACCTCCTTTCAGGTAGTTGTAGGGAGCAATAAGATCTCCCCTCAGCCTCCTCTTCTCCAGGCTAAACAACACCAGTTCCCTCAGCCTATCCTCATAAGACTTGTTCTCTAGACCCTTCATCAGCTTCATTCCTCTCCTTTGGGCATGTTCCAGCACCTCAATGGCTTTCTTGCAGTAAGGGCCCCAAAACTGAACACAGTATCATATCAGTATGTCTTCCCTCTGCACCATTTTCATGCTACTAGGCAGGTGCTGTGACCAGAACCTGTAGTTAAAGATTCAGAGGATTACTGAACAGTGAATTTTCCTACTGCTTACTGGGAAAGTAGTGGTTCCCAGTGATTACTGGGACATACGATCAAAGAGTCATATTTCCTAACTTGTGTGTTTTCTGATAAGCCTTGAAGAGTGATTGTTTTGTGATTTTTCCAATGATGTAACTATAAATTCTTATCAGCTGAGTTTTTCTACAGTGCAGAGCATTTACCCAAATAATTCTAAAATACATGCTTATAATGCCTAAATAATTCATTAATATTTACTTATTAATATAAAATAAACAATAACTTACTGTTATTTTATAATACATCCTTAAGAAGAACTTTCTAAAAAGTATTATAAGAAATTTGTAAATTTAAAAAATTTTAACAACTTCAGCTTGATATGTATGTGTGTATATAAATATATGTATTGAGAAAGAGACAACAAAAGAGAGAGAAAGTAAAAATAATTATTTATTATTTTGATTTAGGTAGGTTTGACCTGACTCAGAATATTTTGCTGCATGGACATAATCCTAAATATACAGTATAAGCAAATACCCTCAGGTCAGCAAAGGAACAAAAATTATTAAAGTGTATTTTTTTAAGTCCTTGTGTTACAGGAGCTTTAATTCAATCCACTGGTCTTCTACAAATAGTGTTTCTTGAAGGACTAGAATTCCCAAATGTAATGTAGCTGATTTAGCAACAAAAAGATATTAACAGGATAGCAAAAACAATGTCACACAACTCCACCTGTGTTATTGGGTAGTATAACCAATGTGGAGAATTCTTCCTTTGAACTACGCCTGTCTTCTGAATTCTGTTGTTTTGCTATAGCTAAACTGTAATTGCAACTTTTTTTTTGTCCTTCTATATATGGCAATAAAAGTAGAGTGAGGCAGAAATTTCATTTTTTCCTCAGAAATTCCTTTTTCTTCCTAAGAAACTCCATTATTAAAATTAATGAGTTTTAATAACACAAAGTAAAACTATGTTTATAGCCTTACACTGTGGAGAATATCCAAAGAGTGGTGATGTGGTCCCTGAGATTACCCATGTTCTGGCCCCGAATATAAACACAAATGCCACTGTCTATGTCCTCTGTATCTTCATATCAAGATATACAAAAGGATACTTTTACATGGAAAATTCAAGAAGACTGGAAATAATACAGTAAATCAATACACTTACCCGTGCAACATGTAATGGTGCATCTTGTGTAGCAATCAATCACTTCTGTGACCGCTCTTCAGGTGCTAGTGTTCAGGTAAAACTCAGTTCCCTCACTTTCACTAAGAGCTTGCCAACATTTTAAATACCTATATATAAGTTAAGGCTGTCTTTTTCCCAGTCTTTTAAGCTGCTTTTGTGGCTAAGCTGATGTGACACTGAGTAACTCAGTCTTCAACTAAACTGAAAGAAACTTAGCCATTAAAAAAAAAGAAATAAATAAATATCTATATAAATAAATAAATAAATAAATAAAATTGATGTTCTGAAAATGAAACAGGAGGAAAGAAAGAAATAAAGCAAAAATGAAACAATAAAACCCCAAATCAAAACCAAGAAGAAAAACAAGAGGACTCCTTTGCTGTAAAAACATAACTTATTTGTTTTGAATTTGCTTATCACAGGTATATGTGACTTTTTAATCAATAATAACTCAAAGACAGAAGATTTACAAATCAGAAGCAATTTTAGAGTAAAATCTCTCAATAATAAGGACATTTAGGAGATAATTAACAAAAATTTTTCATAATGGAAATTGGAAAAATTGAGCAGTCTTTCACAAAATTGTTATTAAAACTTTTCATTGGGTATAATTTCTGTACCAAAATTTGGGGGAAATAGATGATTTGGAAAACTTAAAAAGTGATACAGTAATAATATTCTAACAGTATAACTAATATGATGTCTAAAGTTTTACTAATAAATCACCTTTCTACTGGAGTAGCAAGGAAAGTAGTTGCAAGCTAGTGTTAAATGAACACCCACAGGTGACACTCATCTTTAAAGGCACCAAGAAAAGGTGTTGCCTGCCTGGAAATGTGATCAAGTCTTTACACAGTGCAATACTTGTTTTTTTGTTTGTTTATGCACACATTTTTGATGATCTTGTTATGCAGATCAACAAATGATTGCTCCCACACTTTCTGCACTTTCCTCTACTCACACAGAACTCTTGGCTGTCCATAAGGTTGCTGGCCAGGGAGAACATGCAGACTGCACACCAGCTGGCATGGTAAGCTGTGGCTGTCCTAGCAGACCAGCCCTTCTAGGTGAGCTCCACTGAGCTGGTGAACACCCCCTCCTTTGCTGCCCTTGAACACCTCTTCCAGGAGCTGGCATACCTGACAGCATGCAGGGGCTTGCTGGGACTCAGAGCAAAGCAGAGGCTGCCATATTGCCACTACAGGAGATGCCACCATTTGGAAACAGGAGGGGAGTTGGAGCCCACTGGCTTAATCTGGTCTGAGACTAGCATAAGATTTCATCTGTGTGCAATTAAACTCGTGGTGTGCTAAGGATTTGTCTCCGGGTGAATGTGTGGGGAAAATTTCTAGTGAAATTATTTTGAAAATGGAGATAACAGATTTTGGAAACTCCCCAGTCTCTTTGCTCAGTGTGCCTGAGACCAAGTAGCTGAAAAATAAGGAGCCTTGCAAGTTTATGAATAGAAGATTTTGTGATCCCGCTCCTAAGAAGAGTATGTGGACAAGCTGGCCTAAAACTAAAAAGCAAAGAAGATGGAAAAGGCATCTAGCCAGAAACAGATGGAAAAGTGAGCTTCAATACTGGCCTGTTTTGTTAGAAGATCAGCCGAAGTCATCATGTTTCTCTAAACACTTTTGATCTCAACAAATTCTGTCAGAATAAGGTTGCCATAAAAGACATCTAGTGTTTTTTCTGGTAAAGAAGGCAAAGAATTGAAGAAAGGAATAAAATAAATTTTGTGTGTTAGGGTAGTTGAACAATGACCTAGTGAACTGGTTTCTACTACTCAATGTGCCATGAAACTCCATGTGATGCTTGGCAAAACAGTTAATGGAATTTTTCTGGGTCCCTACAGGTCTATACGCTGCTTATGACTGCCTTAAGAACCTGGATTTTTTCTGGCAGAAATTCTGACAAAAGCATGGAGTCACATAAATTAATCAGGCCTGTGCTCTTAATTTGCATATTAGATTTAAAGAAAAGGTGCAAAAACCCATACATACGTTGTTTATATAGAGACAGAACCTTACTACGTTCATTCTAGCATCTAGCTCAGTTTATCTACTGGAGAGATAATGGAAAAGTAGTGTTACGAAATCTGATGTATTGACACCTTTGAAAAACTTCAGCACTCTAGCAAGTGAGGAATACCATAAATGTGCATAAGGAAATTCTTATTTCTTTCTTCAAAGAAGAGTTTGGATAATGGGCAGCAGAAAATGTTGGGTTAGTGTATATATATACACGCTATATAAAATAATTACCAAATAACACAGTCTGAAGTACCTCAACAATAAGTAATTCCAAATATGACATTTAAGGGTAAAGTACATAGTAACAGCACTCATTTGGTCTATAGATTACCAAAATCTCACAGCTACACTATTTCTTAAAAAAATAGCATGCTATGCTCATTACATATTGGAGAATACATAGAGTAAGTTCCTATAGTTATTTACACATTGCTTCTCCACAGATTCACACTGTGTAACTTCAGTGACTTCAGCTTATTTTAACTAATGTAAATGAGGTTAGAATCTGGCCAATGGTTGAAGTGCAGTTTAGATTTTGTTGTACCTTTCTTAGGTACGTAAATATCTGCTTGTTTCTAAAAATCTATTTTTAGTGATTGAGGGACACAGTTTTACTCTCAACTATAGGATAAAATTATTTCTAAATTCTTAACATGAAAAAGGCTGGTGATCAAAGCTTCCTCAAAGTAGGCTATAAAAATGGTTGTATTTGCTTACTCTTAGCTCTGTGTTGTGGAGTCAGAGTCCTGAAGTTCTACATAACTTTGAAAGTACCTTGTCTTCAAAATAAAAAAGAACAAAATTTGGTTTCTATTTTCTTCTATTTCATTTCCGAGTTTCCCCATCCAACAAGCTAGTCAAGTAGACTCTGCCACATGAGAAAAACAGATGACAGGGGAACACATCACACTCAATGTCCTTGGGCATATTTTGTTGACTTTAAATAGTATCTAGCACTTCATGACAGAAAATCATTTCTATTTCAGAACTTTAACAGCCGAAATAACACAAGGATAGGTAGCCCTATACTAGTTCACTAAATACAGAGTTAGAAACACTTCAAAATGTGTCCTTGACTGAAGTCTTGCCTGTGTCATTTAATAAGCTGAGAGACTGACTGATTTACAGTTAATAGTAAAATACAAATTTTTACTTTTGATATCAAAAAGAAGTCTTATGTTCCCTCTCCCATTGAACTATACAGTACCATGCTAACCAGGACTGTTCACATTTCCCCAGTCTGAGAGAACAAGTACAAGAAATTGCCACAGCATATTGCTCTAAAACTACCTGTAATTTGGTCAGTACTCAAATTATATTAATTTTATATATATATATTTATGGCTTTCAAGGTAAAAGAAGGATGCAGTTTCCATTCCTTTTTTGTTTTCAGCAAAGTTCTTACAGTGTGAGTCATTTTATCTGATCAGAGGTTAGAAGGATAGTCTTTCCTGTGTGACATATACTGGTAATGATTTTACCACAGTTATACAATTTTCAGCCATTATGGAAATATTTCTTCCTCCCCATGTTGTCAGTCTTCAAATACAGACCTTATCTCACCTAAATTTAGATGTCTGCATCCAAGTAAGACACTTCTGGCACCCTTTAAAGTCACTGGAGAGAACAGGCTTTTTTAAGGTGTGACTCATCTGATAGATGTGATGATTCAGATGACATCACATTAATTTCATCCTGTCTTCCTGTTCCCGTTGACTATAAAGGAAGTGTAGATGACTAGTTCAGACACAGCTGTCTATATTTAAAGGTCTACATTTGGTCAGATTAATCCTATTTAAAATGTCCCTTTTCATCTAAAGGGTCAACCACGAGGGGCCAGTACTGGAAGAGGGAAACAAAGACATTTGCTGAGAATGGAGCTTGTGGTACCTCCCTGGCATTCTCTGCCCTGCCTGTTGATGGAAACTGTTTAAAAAGTGTATGCAGCTTTAGGGTGTCTGTCCTATCATCAGCCAAGACATATGCAAATATTCATGTGACTGGGTTTTAATGTTCTGAATCCTCACAGACAGAACAGTTTAAAGCTTCACCCTTATGACTAATGAGCAGTGAATTTTCAATGTGCTTTTCCTGCATAATGCTTTTCTCATTATAGATTAGAAACAATGTCACATGTGATGGCATGAATGGAAAATCAAACAACAATCAAAAGTCATTAATTCTGTAAGATAATCTTTCCAAAGAAATGTTAAGAATTATCAATCTGCTGGAAACAATCAATAAATGGTGAAGAAAAGAGGAGAAAATAATCAAATAAACAATAAGTTATGAGTACTTTCTGAGCTGCCAAATATCTTTAAAGTTAAGTTTTCCAGACATTTGAGAATTTAAATTAAGTATTATTATGAAGTAAAGCACTTAACTTTTCATACATTATTTTCAAGTTAATGCTGCACAATCTTAAACACAAAATTAACCATATGCTGACATATCCTTTTGAATAGGGATGGTTTATTTGATGTGTGAGTAGAATGAAAAAAATACATGAGAACATCTAATATTATATCAAATTTTCTGCAGTGTCAAAGTAAACCTACATTACAAAATACAAGATCTTTAATAACCTATACAAATAAACCTTAACAGATATTTGGGTAATTATAGGTGACCATTGGAGAGCTGTTTAAGAAGTTACTTCTCAGTGGAAATATCATTGCTCTGGCTAGCATATTTAATATATTGCAGTGTAATGTCAAATGGATATAACATAAAATTAAATGATTCTGAGTGCAAAATAAACCAATTTTATTTCTGCTTTGAATATACTAAGAATGAGCACGTATTCTGTTACTTTTGATGGAATGAATAGAGATAAAAAAAGGCTTCTGTGAAAGCTAGGTGTAAAACAGATAGATTTTTAATACTTGGATGGTGCAGATAATTTTCAATGCATCAGAAAATGTAAAAAAACAATGCTACGTCAACAAAATCACCTATTCTGTTAAGAATAGCAAACAGGCAAACATTTAACCTACTGTGCATAATACACAATAAAAGTTTATCTCAATAGACAGGACAGTTTCTCCATACAGAGCATGTTATTACCTCTCCTGTGTTTTGAGCCTCCTACGGAATAATCTGTGCATAGTTACAATGGTGGAACACTTCAAGCTAGGCATATCAGCTTCAATTCAATCACTCAGTTGTAAATATATTTGGGTATAAAAGATATGTGTCATTTTGTCCTTCAGAGAAATGAGATGTTTCTGTGAATGTAATAAAAATTTTTGGTTTTTTCACAACAAACAACAAAATGTTTGTTGAATGACAAATGCAGAAACTTTTAGCATGTTCTTACCTCTTCAGCAGTTTGAACTTGTTACCCTCTTCAAATATTTACCTGGAAAAAACACCAGAAAAAGAAGTCCATACTGAGGTGCCCTTGTGATGTGTTGTGGTTTAACCTGGCAGGCAGCTAAACACCACACAGCTGTTCGCTCACTCCCCCACAGTGGGATGGGGGAGAGAATCAGGGCAGGGGGTGGGCAGAGGAGTAAAACTCATGGGTTGAGATAAAGACAATTTAGTAGGACCCTATTTTATATACTGAGCATAACGTCATATGGTATGGAATAGCCCTTTGGTCAGTTGGGGTCAGCTGTCCTGGCTGTGCACCCTCCCGGCTTCTTGTGCACCCCCAGCCCTCCTGCTGGTGGGGTGGGGTGAGAAGCAGAAAAGGCCTTGACTCTGTGTAAGCCCTGCTCTTTGACCTTCAGCAACCCCACAACAGAAGGGTCCTTTGAGAGACCGGGCAAGGTAGACAACTGTTTAATTCCCTCTGTCTCCAAAGCAGCTATACCAAAAGCCCACCTGTACTCTTTTGGGTCCTTGAAATACGCTCTCCTGAGGTAGTCTATGCCAAGGATGCACAGAGCATCTGGACCAGTCACAATGGGGTGCTTTTGCCACTCATTCCCAGTTATGCTCACTTCTGCCTCCAATACAGTCAGCTCTTGGGATCCCCCTGTCACTCCAGCAATACAGATGGGTTCTGCCCCTACATAGTTTGATGGCATTATGGTGCACTGTGCACCGGTGTCCACTAGAGCCTTATACTCTTGTGGGTCAGATGTGCCAGGCCATTGGATCCACACAGTCCAGTAAACCCGATTGTTCCTTTCCTCCACCTGGCTGGAGGCAGGGCCCCTCTAGTCCTGATCATAGTATTCGCTGCTCACTTCTTGTAAATGCAAATCAGAAGTCTCTTTATTAAGATCAGAAGTAAAATCAGCGCTCTACTACATCTCTGGAACTGCTCACTGGAAGCTGGAGCAGCAACTTTCCTGGAAGAACCCCCATGAGTGATTGTTTTTCCTTGCAACTCACATACCTATGCCTCTAGGGTTGAGGTAGGTGTTCCATCCCACTTCCTCATGTCCTCTCCGTGGTCACACAGGTAAAACCATAGAGTGCCCCACGTTTTGTATCCTCTCTCTTGAGCAAAGGGACTGTTACTCCTAATGGCTGAGACACTGGTCTGTACAGGTGGGGAGTAGGACATGTCTTCTTTGAGTAGCTGGACCCCCCCGGGACAGTGTCTCCACAGTGGAGATGAGCGAGAAAGAGACGTGCTTCATAATCCCGGAGTCTGTCAATCACATCCCCCACCGCTGGTGCCTCTTCATCTTTCCAGGCCAGTATTGCCAATGAGTTTACATGGGATGATGGTGCGCTCCGTACAAACTTCTGCCACATGGATTACATGCACTGGGCTTCATCTGGATCTTTGGATGACTGTTCATCATCCAGGTCACCGTAAATCACCTCAAGCACGGCTAATCCCCTCAGGTACTGGATACCTTCTCCATGGTGGTCCATTTTCCTGGGCGATATATAACATCTTCCTTGAAAGGATACCTTTCTTTCACACCAGATAGGCGTTGCCTCCAGAGGCTGAGGGCTTGTGCCCCTTTTCCAACTGCTTTGTCAATGCCCTCTTCCCTAGAAAGGGATCCCAGTTGTTTGGCTTCCTTCCCCTCTACTTCCAGGCTACAGGCCCCATTATCCCAGCATTGGAGCAGCCAGGTGACAACATGCTCACCTACATGACGACCGAGATCTTTTCACATATCTCGCAGCTCACTCAAGGATAGGGATTGGGTGGTTTCTGTCTCATTTATGAGTTCTTCCTCTTCCTCCTCCTCTCCTCATGATGGCCTTGCTATTCCATCATCTCTTTCTAAATGAGCTTACGTCCAAGATTTCTTATTGTGTATAGGGGTGACTGATAGCACAGGTTGGTTCTCTGGTTCAGCTGCAGTGCCTGTTGTGGGTGTTGGAGTGACTGCAGGGCCTGTCACCAGGGTTGGAGTGACCACAGTGCCTGTCATTTTGTCTTCAGATCCAAAGACCTTCTCTTCCCCTTGAGGGCTCTGAATACTGTTGAACAGGGCTCAGTAGGCATCGGCCAGGCCCCAGCACATTGCAGTGATCTGTGTCTCTCTGGAGTTGCCGGGGTGACAACATACTTCCTCCAAATACTCTATTAGATTTTCAGGATTGTACATTTGTGCAGGGGTGACATCCCAAAACATTGGAGGTGCCCACTGTCCTAGGTATTTGCCCATACTATCCCACATACCCTGCCACTCATAACTATTGAGCCTTTGGACAGATCACTGGATGATATTCTTAAGTTGCTTATTAACCTTAGACAAACCCAAAACAATACTCCCAAGAAATACTAATAGATGTATCTTAACTACCCAAGGATGTTCAAGATACTGAAAAATTATTGTAATGAAGGAGGAAACATCATAGAGGAAGGTAGCGAAGGTGCCATTCTGTATTTCCTCCATAAAAAACCTCTTGGAGGAGGAGGTATAATTACTATTTTTTTCCATGAAGTAGTAGCTGAAGTACAGTAATGGTTTCAGTACAAAACCCAAACACCAGATGAAGCTCAAAGCCAGTGATTTAATAGCAAATCTCCCACGCAAAACATCAGTAATCACTGCAGAACACAGCAAACTGCAAAAGCCAACCCCAGTCTTTAACATGTACAGCAAAAACAAGAGCATGGTGCATATCAGATAAAGTAGTATTGAGAAGAGACGAATCAATGCTGTGACCAGCAACTGTTACTATGTCAAACCCTTCGTGCCCCACGTTGGGTGCCAAAAAGGACTTGTCGTGGTTTAACCCCAGTCAGCAATTGAGCACCAGACAGCTGCTCGCTCACTCCCCCCACCCCTGTGGGATGGGGGAGAGAATTGGAAGAGCAAAGTGAGAAAACTTGTAGGTTGAGATAAGAACAGTTTAATAATAATGATGATGATGATGATGATGATGATGATGATGATGTAATGGAAAGGAAAACAATGAGAGAGAGAAGCAAAACCAGGGAAAAACCAAATGATACAACCGCTCACCACCCACCAACTGACACCCTGCCAGTCCCCGAGCCGCAATTGCTGCCCTCCTCGGCCAACTCCCCCCAGTTTATATACTGGGCATGATGCCATATGATATGGAATATCCCTTTTGCCAGTTTGGATCAGCTGTCTCAGCTGTGCCCCCTCCCCTCCTGGCTTCTTGTGCACCTGGCAAAGCATGGGGAGCTGGAAAGTCCTTGACTAGTGTAAGCATTACTTAGCAACAACTAAAACATCAGTGTGTTATCAACATTATTCTCATCCTAAATCCCAAACACAGAACTATACCAGCTACTAGGTAGAAAATTAACTCTAACCCATCTGAAACTGGGACAGATGGTATCACAGTGACCGCTTAAATATTTCATGTCTGCTTCCACAGTGAACATTGTACAGAGAAATTAATTAGTGTCAGGATGATTCTGTTTTGAACAGATCAAAGATGAAATCTCACAATCTAGGTATTGTTTTTCCGTTACTTCTAGATAAACATGCAAAGTATATTTGTCTTGATGAATCACACCTTACATTCTTGCATTATTCTACAGAGAATAGTATTCCCAAACAACATTACAAAACTGTATTTTTAAACATCTAATATTTCCTCTGTTTTTCAACACGGAATATAACATAGATATACATACACAACAAACATATATATGTATATATGTGTGTGTGTGTGTATATATGTATATAAGGAAACTGCTTTTTGCCTAAATGTAGAGACACGCTGTTGTGGTTTAGCCCCAGTCAGCAACTAAGCACCACACAGCCGCTCACTCACTCCCCCACCCCTGTGGGATGGGGGAGAGAATTGGAGGAGCAAAAGAAAGAAAGCTTGTGGCTTGAGATAAAAACAGTTTAATAATTAAAATAAAATAGTAAGAGTAGTAATGGTAATGATGATAATAATGATGATGATAATATAATAAAAAGAAGTAACGAGAGAGAGAAACAAAACCCAGGGAAAAGAGGGAAAAGAAAAAAAAAACCACAAGAGCTGCAACCGCTGACCACCCGCTGACCGACACCTCCAGTCCCCGAGCCGCGATCGCTGTTGTCCCCGGCCAACTCCCCCCAGTTAATATACTGGGCATGACGTCACATGATATGGAATACCCTTTGGCCAATTCGGATCAGCTCTCTTGGATGTATCCCCTCCCCTCCCGGCTTCTTGTGCACCTGGCAGAGCATGGGAAGCTGCAAAAGTCCTTGACTAGTGTAAGCACTGCTTAGCAACAACTAAAACATCAGTGTGTTATCACATTATTTTCATACTAAGTCTAAAACACAGCACTATACCAGATACAGTGAAGAAAATTAACTATTCAAGCTAAAACCATGACACACGCTTAAAACATGAGTGAACATTTTTTAACTTCCTGTGTTTTAAACCCAGACGTAGGCTTGATTTTACTGATTTAGATCACCTCAGTCCTAAAGTCACAACCTAAACCTGTCCAATACCCCTACTTGCTCCTTCCTTCATTTCCGTACTTCTTTTTGTAAGTTGATGTAAGTCCGCTTAACACAGTTCAAGTGACATGCAAAACTGAGGTAGGGAAGAGGGTGCAGTCTCTAGGTCATCTGCTTTCCACTGCTAATGTTTCATTCTGCTCTAGAGAGCCTGGCCATCAAAGAAGATTTTTCAAATTTTTTTTCAGTTGAAATAGGAGTGTTCAAGCGTATGAGAAGACAATCTAATAGAAATAAAGACACAGACAAATAGAGAAGGACTACATTGTGGTTTATATCCTGAACATCCACACTTTCAGCCTTTTGAATTCCTGTTACAACAGGTACAGAAAAGCCTTGCAAGTATCAGTAGTGGAACCAACAAGGCTTTGGTTACTGCAAATTTTGTTTCTTCATAGAGAGGTTCTGTGTGCATTCTTAAAAGGCTAATATAGTTTTCCTGTCTTACAGCATTGACTGTGGGCATTACTGGATCTCTTCTCAGTATTCAGTTGCTAGTTCTCACAAAACTTGTTAGAATCTAGACTTCCGGTTTGGGTTTTGGTTTTTGGTTTGTTTTATTTTTTTTTTTTCTGTGACTTCTACTCCTCAGACAAAACTGGTTCAAATTGGTCAAAGGTTCAAAAGGATTTGGGAGTTTTTGTGTGTTTTTTGGTGGTTTGTTTTATTTTTTTTTCAGGGGTATATTTCAGCTTGTTTTGTTTTTTTCAATGAAAGTATACCAATGGATTGTACTATTATACAATATTTTATTTACCAACGTGGGGGGAAGGGTGGACAGATACCCAACACCCCCCAAAACAGAGAAAAAATACTCACTATTAATACTGATGTTCTAAGAACGCCACTATTTTTCTTAAAAGTTTAGTGTGCTGATAGCATAAGTTAAAGATACATTTAGAGATCTCATTTCTAGAAACTGCAGAGAATTCTCGGGCACCAGTAAAATCCCTTAAATTGCATAGATACACATAGAACCTCTCATTTTCTAAAAGCCTCTGACAATATCTTGAGGCCATTTACAATAATAAACCTAATTTTATTACTGGATGACCCTCTACCAAAGGTCCAAATAAAGATATTCACACTGTTGCAGGCCTTGAGACCCCTGCCTATTTGACTTATTCATCTTAATCTCATTTCCCATGCAGTCCTCAATTAAATTTGATTTTATTTTATAGACAATATCAAAAAGTGCTAAATTTGTAATCAGACTTCTTTAGAAAATCATTCAGAGTTGGAATCTCCAGAGATATGACCTAGATATAGGTCATAACATATGGTAAAATGGGATGAGTTGCGAAAGCTGTGTCTATTGAAGCTGAAAAAATAGGTAAAGAAGCACTATCTGTCTGCGCCTATTCTTCCCTTCCAAAATAACCATGAAGGAGACTGGGGAATATTCATACTGCAAATGGGACGTTGTATAATCAGCTTCCACCTGGATCCCTAACATTGGGGACTTTCTTGAATCAGGAGGCAGCAGAATCCCATAAGATTAATACAGCATGCATCAGTTGCCAGATTCTTTGATGCTGTACAGCTGTTCTGCATCATATCTCCAGTGTAAGCTGAATTCACTTCTTTAGTGAGTTATGTCCCTGTGTAAATGTAAATATGCAGAGATGTGATAAAGAAAAGTATATAGAGAATTGGTTAGGGTCATTTGTAGACTGCATCTAGATCCCATTCCATAGCCCAGTTTTACAGGTCTCCTAATCATATTGATCGAACCTAGGAATAACCAGAGAACCCCTAGAAGAGGGAAGACACTGACTGTGTTCATACAATTACTTAGGCTTGGATACTGATTATCTTCACTAACAGTCCTTAGAGTCACCTCTCTGAATCTCTGGCCCAATTAATTATTTTAACAAATTGCACTAGGTGTAAGGGAGAGAGAGGCAGAGGCTCATTCCATAGATATGCAACTGACTCAAAGCAGGAACTCAAATCTGTGCCCCCATTTTGATTTACCCATAACATAGTGGCATGTTTGGGTTTTGGGGGGGGTTGTTTGGTTTGGGTTTTTTAGTATGTTGTTGTTGTTTGTTTTTTGGGTTTTGTTTGTTGCTTTTTTTTTTGTTTGATTTGTTTTGTTTAAGAATAAAGGGGATATGAAAATCAGAACATTTCAGGATACACTTGGCTTTGACAAAAGAAAAAATTTTCAAAGGGAGAGAATTTTCTACCCTTTCCAGACCAATGCAGTCATACAGGCATTAAATGCAGTGTTCCACAAGGAACATTGGGTTTTTTGTGCTAGCCATGAACCTGAACATGTGTAGTCTCTAGTCTTTTT
>WEKW01001203.1:0-64771 GCA_013389905.1 Sula dactylatra | reverse complement strand
GCTATTTACAAGCTTGTCCAGGGTTTCCTAAGAATCTTACCCTTCCCCACAAATAAATAATGCTGGAGTTCTGCCACTGTTTTCAATTTGAGGAGAATTGGGATCCAACAGAGGGTGCAATCCTTGGGACAGTAGTTAATATAGCAATTTCTATAGCAACATTCATTCAGCTTCTATTAGTCTCCATGGGTGCACAAAGTCTCTAATGGTAGAAGCCTAGGGAGACCTGGCTTTGAAGTGTATCTGGAAAGTGACCATAAAAAAGATATATTCCTCAATTTCACCACTTGCAAAACTTCCATTCTTAGGCTCCAAAAGAACAGTTATTGCCAGCATGACAGACATTAGGAGGCAAAACTACAGGCATACTAATCTATAGGAGAGTAATGTAAAAGGCCCACAAAGAATACTGACCTTGTCTGCAAGTAATGGGAAAGGTCAGTGCCAAAACCAGCTCAAGTTAGAGTTACATCTGGAAAAAACAGGCGGAGAATATGCTGACTGTTGTTTTACACTGCTTAGCTAAGAAGCTGGGAATGACTGAGGATCACTTCCCAACACAATCACAAGAATAAATGCTGTGGCCACAGGTGATAGTATAAATTCCACATCAGTGGCAGTAAATTAAGCCTTCTGCCCTGACTCTATACCTGAAAATCATGGGGATCAAGTAGTCAAGGCTCTACAATACAAAAATAAATAAGTACTACCATGTTTCCATCTAATGCAGGTTAAAAGCCCATCCATTACTGAAAGTCACTGTCAGAAGATTGTTCTGGGTCTGCTGCAACAACAGACCTTTCTTTCAGATGGTTGTCCAGCAGTCAACTGGCTTATGTCTGGTCACGGTGTTATTACCTGAAATGGCCTTGTTAAATACAGGTGTGATGTGAATATTCAGTGTGTTATAAATCTGTAAAAAACTACAGACCATCACTCCAGTACAGAAGTATCTTCTAATAGTAGTGACAGAATGTCACATCTCCCATACCGTGTCATCTTCATTGCCAGGATACAGTGAGTAGAAAAGTGTCACAACTGAGTTTCCTCTTGGTAGGATTTATGTCACCTAATTTTAAATATCTACAGCATAGATGTCAATGTAAGAGCTCATTATCCAAACTCCCCCTGCAATCAGCGGAGAGAAATGGCCACTTTAAAGGCTGAGCTAATCAATAACTCACCAAAGAAGGTGAGGGAAGGTGCCTTTTTTCATTTGCAGAGTCTCACGGAATCAATACACTGGATGTGAGAGTTTCCATTCTTTGTGATATATGCCTCAGGTCTCTAACTCTCTTGTTGGGTAGTTGCAAGTGTTTCAATGTCAACATTAAAATCCCTCCCCAAAATTAATAACAATGGTATTTTTCTAGTATAAGCAATAGAATATGTTGTTTATACTTTCATTGCATTTAAAACCAGTTTTTCAAAGTAATGTATATGAAACTGTATTATAGAATGAGTTGGAAGTACTGCTTGTAAATATTTCTTAGGGCTGTTATGCTATTTTAGAGGCTTTGAGTAAATATATACCACTATCAAGAAGGAGCAGCATGGTTAAACAGTAGAGCAAAAGGAGGCTTTTATAAATAAAAAAGCATCTGGCTCAAAATGGGAGGTGGAAAAAGAGCATAGCCTTGGCTGGTTAAATATAAAACCAGACCATATATAAATATAAAACCATGAGGCAGACCTAAGAAGATTCTGAAGAACAACTTGCTGAAGGCATAAAACCATTGAAGAAAAAACCCTTTTTCTCCAGAGAAAAGATTCTGCCAGAGAAGCTGCATAGCCAATAGATATGTAAAATACACATGCAAGAAAAATGACATGACAGAAAAGCTGAATGAATTACTTGCATTGGTGTTCAATCTGGAGGAAAGTTTGATTTTTTTCCTTTACAGTGCCAAGGCTGAAGACCTGTCTTGTGTTCAGGTGCTGGTAGGAGAGATATTGGAATAAATAGAAATGAGAAGCAGATACAACAGAGCTGGAATGAATTTTCTCATTTTTCATTAGAAAGACAACTAGTGCTGTCCTCCAGACATCTGGGTTGGGAATCTCTGCTGTTTAATATGTTCATAGCTGAACTAAAGAAGTGACCAGGAGTAGTGGGCTGATCAGGTTTTCTGGTATAAAATTATTTTTGAAGATGTCAGTCAAAATTAAAGCTGAGAAAAGTGTTCTGAGAATCGCTTATGACTAGTTCCGTGAAAATATCACCTCGACACTTTGACCAAGTGAAAAAGGCTAATAAAATATTGGAAATTATTGGGAAGAAAATGGAAAATGAAATAAAAAATTGCTGTATGCTAGTGTACTCAATGGCATACCTACATTTTCCATATGATGTGCAGTTCCATCAGCCTGCTCCCTAAAAGGCAACATGGAATTAGAAAGGCAGAGAGAGTATCAGGAATGGTCAGGTATGAATGGCCACAGAAGAGACTCTAACAGTCTAAGACTCTTCAGCGGGGAAAGAGGATGCCCAGAAGTCATGGGGCAGAGGTTTCATATGGCAAGGCAAAGGTAGAAATATTATTAATTTCTCTGAACACAGCACCAACGAGGCGTCAGATAACATGGAGGTGCTGCAGATTGAGAGCAAACAAAAGGAAGTACTCGTTTTGCACAACGCACAATTAAGTCATGGGATCCATTGCTACAGGATGTTTCGTATGCCAAAATATATATAGGTTTAAAAAATGATTAGACAATTCATGAAAGAAAAGTCCATTGAGGGCTACTAAACAGGAAGATGATGATGTAACCTCCAGCTCAGGAAGTCCCCAGACTGCAGATTGCCAGGAGCTGTGAAAGTTGCTGCGGGAATGCTCATAGAGTCTTCCTTTTTGCATCTGCTGCTGGTCACTGCCCTCTGGGGAACAGGGAGTAAGCAGCGGTTATTTTTTGCTGTGGTTGTTGCATGCAGCTGGTGACATACCGTATTTTGGAATCTGTGTCTTAGGGTATTAAAACTGAAAGAAGAACTGATTTTAATTTTCTTCATTCCTGCAGTTTGTCTATTTCATGCGTTTCACCTAGTTTTGGTGATGAAACTGGACTGCTTGATTCCTTTTCAGTTACAGTGTGTTCAGTTTTCTAGTTCTCCAGTGCTACCAAAATTATACAGAGTGTGGATGTCCAACATTCCTGGACATTATTGCCAAATAAGAGCAAAGAAACTACCAAAAATATATGGATCAAAACCAAATAATGATGATACTTCCGTTCATGTTGAGTTCTGGATTGGTCTTCTGATGGCTATATTTCAAATGTCAGTAATTAATTTTGGTTCATTGTTAGCATTTTAACCTGGTGCCTATTTTAAAACAATGCAGGTGCCGATTCCCTGGGAATTCAGCACCTTGCTGGGGGCTTGGTGCCTATGTTCCTTTCTGGTAGGGGTTTTGAACTCTTCAACTGCAATTTCTCATCACAGGTATGATGGGTATTCCTCCTCCCATGTTGGGAATTGTTCGTTAAAGGCAGACTTAGAACAGGAAAGAGCAATTATAAAAATTCTATTTTAGGGAAAATCAATCTAAATATGAGTTACCCAGAGTAAAACAAGTTCTCTTTGGTGGTAATAGCCAAGTGTAATCTTTCTATCAGATGGAAATGTAATGAGAAATCAATGACTGGACTACTCTTTGTTTGTTATATTGTGCTGCCACACTAATGGAATCCCTGAATTTACTCAGCCTATCTGCCAACTGCCACGTCCGTGGAGGAGCAATGCAGCCAAGGAAATCTAACCCCAGAAGAGAAAGATCAGATAGAACACACTGACATTTAGACACTCTGTAGCATATTGCAGAGATCTGGAGAATAACTAAAAATAACAAGCAAAATAGCAAAGATTTTTAGTAATGATATAGTAAAGACAGACTCTTAATTGATTCAGGAAGTTGCTAATTTCTTATTAAAAGAAGACTTTACAGTTTTCTGTTGTTAGAACTGCAGGTTGATATCTTGACAATATTTCATTTTCCTTAAGAAGATGTTCACTTTAAACCAACATTTAGAACATTAAGTAGCAAGTACTACACTCTCCATGGTAATAGATTGCTTTTAACATTTGTAAGCCATATAGTGTGCTGTTAAGGAATGATATGATTAGTTGAAAAGATCCCACCAGCTCAGGTTAGCCAGCAAATTGTTCTCTTTAGCAGACACTTCTATACTTAGCTGGAAAAAAGAAAGATGTTATTTGTTAGTACCATTTCAGTTCAAATGTACGTGATGCTGATATTTCAAGCTGAGGGCTTTTGTATTTGAAAGAAATGGAACTGGAAACACCTTCGCTCTCGGAGTAACTTTTACCCATTTTAGAAAAATAACTATGAAGCTCAAGGGAAGTTGTGTCTTTTTGGTAGTTTTCTTTTTTAATTCTTCAAATTGCTGCAAAGTTTTTACCTTTTCCCTGTGTTAAAGTTAACAATACCTTGATGTTCATTTTGATAAATTAGCAACTGTTCTTATTTGTAAGAACAGTATTTTATTTGTGCACCTCTTCACTGCTAAAGCTCCATTTAAAAGCTATCTAGATTGCTCCTCTTTCCATTACTCCTACTAGGCATTTGTTTCAGAACTTCACTGATTATTAGAAATGTCCTTCAGATTTCCACAACATATTTATGATTAATTCTAACATTGTCTTTTTGCTTAAACAGCTCTTTTTATTTCTCATATGTATATCTGGAAACAGTAGCTGCATCTTCTCAGTCTTTGTTTTGCTTGGGTCAATGAAATCCCAGTCTTTAAAAATACTTTAAAAAATTCTTAAGACAGATCATTTGCTGCCCCATCCATCTGAACAGTTTTCCTTTTTACCAATGTGAAATAATATTTTTTCTTAAAAGCAGATAGCAGAATTATACCATTGCCTAGAGAGATTCTGTTATGTACTGTGTACCTACAGAGCTGGTGTGCTCGTCTGACTTCTGTGTAATGTTTTCCTTTTCATAGTACTTCATTAGGTTTGTAGAAGGGGATTGAAGTGCCTTCTTTGCATTATTTTCAAAGATGTGGTATGTTTAAGTGTCCAAATAGTTCCTAGTTAACATGTTGCAGCCTTGTAGCAATTATGTAGTGACAATTAGCATTTCAGATATTTCTGTCTATTCCATTGACGGTCTCTGAAATTTCTGTGGAAAATGATGATTATGAGCCCATCAAAATAGCTTATAATTGCTTTCCTGTGTTTCTTTTTTTTGGAAGAAAAAATATTCTAAGCAGCATGGTGATGCATTATTCAACTGTACTTTTTCATATTCTAAATACATATTGATGCCCATCCTCTGAATTTACGTTCTTACCATTGCACAGAAAACTAGTTTATCTCCAAGAGTTTCCAGAGGCTCCTCTTGGTCTGCGTAGTCAAACGCTTGACCAATAATCTCCATATCAGTAGTAACATGATCCTGAGTCCTTTCTGCCATTTCTAGGTCGTGCTCAGCTCTTGGCTGCACCACCTCATATTGCTGTGAATCAGCCTTTTTTAGAGCAGGGCATCTGGCAGGGAGCACAGAATTGTGGGGTTTTGCTGCAGCCATGAAAACTTAGAATACTTGTGTGGAGACCAGAGAATATATCAGTGTCAGGCTAGTCTGCAATAGCCTTATTCAGGTCTGGGCCCTACGCCAGATTTCATGTCGTTTCATTGCTTCTTACTTGTAATGGATAATAGCACTGCTGTGACCGATTCTGGAGGGGTTTTTATTTTTAAAGTATGGGCTGAAACTCTGTCACAGGATCAGAGACACTCTAGATGGTCAAACTCCATTCTGTTGCGCGAAGTGAGTTACTGATTTCTTAACCTTCCCATGAATTTTCCTTTACTTGTTAGTTAGTATGAAACCAGTAATAAGGAATAATGAATTAATTGAATAGGCAATGTAGATATTGTCATATTACTGCTTTGCACTCTACTGTTCCTTAGACAAGCATAGGCTATTTCTTCTTTTTTTCAGTGGTTTTATTGTGCTTGTTATGCATATCAAAATTCAAAACCCAACATATTTGAGTAGATCATAGGTATTTATACATGGATGTTTGGAGGTTTCCTAGACCAGGACACAAGCATTTCTTAGAAATGTGATGGGAATAGTCTGTGAGAGGCTCTGCATCAATGAGTGGGAAGCCAGGCAAAATTTCCATCAATTTTGGAGAGACCAAGGTTATACCCGAGAGGCTAAAATACGGAAGTGAGGAAATTATAGACTAAGAAATACAGTAAAAGTTTTGATTTCAGGAGAGATATAAATGTTTCTTACTAGAGGTATTTTAAAGAAAAGAATTACTGTTGGTGTTTGTTTGGTTTTTTTTTGTTGTTTTTTTTTTTGTTTGTTTTTTTTTTTTTAAAGTGATGAGCTTTTTTAGCATTTATTTCACCTCCTTCTGGAATTTTACCAAACATGTCTCTGAGTTACATTTGCTATAAAGTGTTAAAAACCCCACTAATCCATAAAAAGCAGTCAATTTTCTATTAAGTTACTAGATTTTTAGAGTGCTTTCTCTAGAGTTGCTTTTGGTAGCCTCTTGGTGTCCCGTCTATTGATTTCTATAAGAATTTTTCCATAAGCAATTTTTTATCTGAGCGATTAGCTTTTTTCTTCTGTGCAGCTTTCTTTCGCAGTGCTTGTTTCTTGGGTAGGTGTCTCAAATTCAGGGCTCCGGAGGGATGCGTGAACCTTTCCTTTAGCAACCCCTCGCACTCACTGCTTGTGGAAGCTTTCTAGCCCCAAATTAGCGAAGTCTCCTCTCCGTAGCACCATAGCAGGTTTCCCGAGCGGGTGAGGGCCCAGCAATGATATCCACAGCCAGGTTTTGCAGGCTTATTCTGCGTGCCACCTGAGCCAGCAGTTGGGTGTCATGCCAGGGGCTGCTTTGCTGAATGTAAGGTGATCCTGGTGTAGCATTGCAGAGGCACAGAGAGATAGTAAAGTGGTAGGTGGGGTGTTGCTTCATTGTTGTAATTTGTTGGGAGAGTTGTAGAAAGGTGTTATCTATGGTTCTTGGACTACAAAACGCAAGTAGCAGAGCTCTGCTGTAAGGGTTAATACAGCCATACCAAAATGGTTGTTGACCTCGGGACAGCTGAATAGGGAGAGTCTCCTTGTGCAGTCTGGAGCCACTCTGCTTCCTGAGCCCGCAGGGAATGCAGGGGAGGGGACGGGAAGGGAACATGACTGCCAGTATCTTCTGCTGGGAGGCTGCCAAGAGGAAGTAGCTTTAATTTCTGTGGAAAGCTCGACAGTTCCCAGCCATTCCAGCCATCTTTCTGGGAAGCACCATGCCGTTTCCAGGCAGTCTCAGGAAGAGAGGCTGTGGGGGTCTCGGGCTGGATTTTCCTCCTCGGGAAACATGGCTAGGAGTTGCACGGAACTGTGTTGGGCCCCAGTAAGAATATCTATATTGGGATGTGTAGGCTTCTATTTTATTTTTGGCTGTTCTTTTGCCCTAGATTAAATTTTCCACAAATTCTTTAGCTGGTCTGCACAGTCTGTGCATGGGACAGCTGTCCGGGCATCCACAGATGGAGAAAGTGGCTGTGTAGCAACAGGAGTGAGATGGAGGTCTCTGTGGCAACTCCTTCCTACCCTGCTGGGTGACAGAAGGAATAGATCCTCAGGTCTCCATAGTCTGAAGCTGTGGTTTATTAAAGTAAATTACATTTTTTTTTTCTTTTGAGTTATTTATTATTATGCTTTTGCTCAGTTATCAAATTGGAAGCAAATGGTGGAAGAATTTGCTTTGCATGTAAATGAGAAAGACTGAAACTACTTCTCTTCGCCATGGCACTTTGTATACAGTTTCCCTAAGCCCAAATGGCTGATCTTTCCATAATGAACTTGAGTACATCTTTTCGCATGAGTAGTTTCAGTAACTTTAGTGAGATTTCATGCATAAATAGGCAAGTGAGATTTTACCTTTGAGAGCACCAAATCCTTTTGGAAAAATCCTTTAATGTTTAAGCAGAAAAGAAACCAAAGAATTTATAGATTAATGACTCAAGCCTACAGAACCTAAGGGAGGGTTTTCATAGATTCTTTTAAACATCTGGTAACATTTTGCATTAATGTTATGTTTACATGGGGTTAATAAACTGAGCAGCAGTGATAGGAATTGTAGGGAAGTAAGCAAAGTATAGGAGAAGAGGCAGCATCACCCCTGTTAAGCAGTTGCTCTGAAACAGTTTGTAACACTGTATTAATGATTTAATGGACATATTAATAATTATTCCTCTTTATAAAGTATTTAAAAATGGAATCTCCGTATAAAGCATGATAATGTATCCTGTCACATTTGAGTGCGGGAATAGGATTTGTGTTCTGTGCTTTAGGGCTTGTCCAAGCATCAGTAAAATAGGTCCTCTTTCCTATTGTATCTGCCAAATGTAATCAATCTAACCAAAAGAATGTGGTGTTTCTTGACCTATAAATATACTAAATATATTTTGTATGACACTCTGCAATCATGACTTGGGCAAGTATCCTGTAACTCTGGTTGAGAAGGAGGCAGGCTACCTGCTTTCTATTTCATTACCTTATCAAGATAATATGAAATTCAATGAAAAGCTGCTAAGTCACTAACATGGATCTTAAGCTAGATTTTTTAAGAGTTAAGTAGCATTCATTAGGAGTAAACCAGCACTGCAGAATTTGGCCCTCTGTTGTGACATAAATGGTGTATTTCAAAACAGGCAAATGTAAAACAGGAAAAACAGATCATATTTGAGGGGACTGTGCTTATATAAACTTGGTCGTTAGGGGAATTAACTTTCAGTGATTTATTATTCTGCTTGTGCAACCTATAGCACAGAAATACATGAGCCTGTTTGCAAAAGTTGCACAACTGCTGTTGGAAGAGTGGGGCCTTTTTTCCTTCTCTGTTACAGGGATGAGCAGATGTTAAGCAATGCTTCGCTATTTTATGATTGAGATTTATAAAGGCTAGCAATATGTATTGAAAAGTCTTGAGGTATGTTTTCTGTTAGAGACTGATAAAATAAATTAATGACATCTGGAATTTTAAAGAAAAGTAAAAATGGCTTCTTTTAAAGCAGCAATCATAAGAGCAAAATTAATATGCAGAACACTGATTCCTGAAAGGATGTGCGTAAGGTGTTGTAAGTGGTTACCAATGTATGGGAAAAAGAGAACTTGATTTAAAACAATTGAGTAGGGAAACATTACATGAATCACTAGGAAAAAAGGGAGACGTTAACTAAACTTCTGAAGTGTAGCAATTCAGGCTACAATAACGAGAAGTTTTTTTAAAAGAGTGAAAATTCAAATAACTTACCTTTAATATCCTCTCCTTGAGTAATAATTATGCATGATTTCTACAAAAATGTTCTTCTCATAAGCAGTCTATGAATAGAAGAAAGTATATTACTAATTTTTTCACTCTGTAATGTTTCTAATCATCATTAATGGCCTTCATTATTATTCAGTTATTCCGTTTTAGAAAAGCCTGCCAGTTATGCCAAATTATGTAGGGATATATGAGATTCTATGGCTGTTTCTTCACCAGATACCAAAATGATAAGTGACTATTTGTTCTTCCAGTATAAGAAAAATTAATTGTTACAGATTCAAGACACCTTATGACTAGCCAGTAACATCCCAGGCTGTACCTGCAAGCAAGAACATTTGAATCACAGAATTATGAAATACAGACTCAAAATGATATAAAACACTCTTCTTGGGTTTATAGTTTTTTCCAACTGTTTGGTGTAGTGGCCAAGCAATCTGTGATTAGCTTTGTCATACAGACTAAATCCGTGGGCTTATTTTTTAAATCTCTTCTACCACTTTCTAACCAGCACAGTTGTTGGAATTCCTTTATGACATGAATTTTCATTTTCCCTATTCACAAGCACATACCCTGTCGGAATACTGGGGACCTGATTTAAATGGTTATCAGTGTCACTGTAACACACAGTCATTTTCCGCTGCCTTTTTTGCTCACTGGCTAAGGATATGCTGTCCTTATTTGCTTAATAAATGGGCGGTTAAGGATCTTCATTTTTTATGCTTGCTGCACATTCATGTTTTATTATTATTTTATTCTTTCTATTTATAGATTTTACATTAACATTTGATGAATTTTCCACATAAATGGCAATACTTGATGTAATTCATATCACTCTTAATATGTACAATTTGCATATATTATCCCAAGCAATGACCTAGTAAATGAATTAAATAAGCCTTGGTAATAAGAATGACATATCTGAGCCCATTTAGACAACAAAAGCCAATGCCTCACCAAAGCAGGGCAGCATTGAGAAAACACAGACACCATCTCAGAATACACTATATATTCTAATTCATCCCAACCTCTGTTGCAAAGACACAAACACCTTCAAAGAATGAACCAGTGTCTGAAATAAACTAGTCAAGGGTAATATTTTCAGTTCTTTTAGTGAGCACAAATATAATTTTAACATATTCCTGAAGAACAAATCCTCCAATGAGTCCTATGTGGTTTTTATTAATTTTGAACCTAAAAACATTAATTATATCAATTATATGAAAGCAGCAGTGAAAGAATTGTAGTTGCTTGTATTGTGTAAGCCATGCTGGGCTCCTAGCTATTCTTCCTTGAGGAGCTGCCACAAAACAACCATTTGAGGAAAAGAGACTTGCAAACATTTAGAGTGATGGAGCAGGAGTGTTAAACCGATTCTAGGTAGGTGCCTATATGTCTGCTTTACCTGATAACACTCCTGTTGCCATCCATTATACTAGGTAACTGTTACCCAGCAAGGAGAGATGCATCTTCTGCAAGCTATAATGGGATCCATTTGGATTGTGTAGCTTCTGTAAGATTTGCTGAGACAAGATAATCATTAAGACTTATACCATTCCTGCAAGAAACTACTATCATATGACTTGAATATTATTAGGGAAGTATTTATTCCTTTAATGATCATTCAGTGATAATATTAATTTAATATATTATTAAATCTCTCTGTTGTGGTCATGCTTTTCTTTTTCTTTCCTCGGTGATTCATATTTAGGTTATTGGACTTGATTCTGGTTTCTCACAGATTCTTACATTAGCTTCACAGGATTTACATTAATTTCATGCTATTGGAATTATTCCCAGCAACCTCATTGTGAGTTTTTTTTTTTTTCCTGTCCTTACAATTGTTCTTTGCTTTCCCTTTGGCAACTGTGGAAATGTTAGGCTTTGCCTACACAAATTAATTATTTCAGGCTAAACTTCTTTGTTTTGATGGGAAAGAAAGTTGTGCTGTACAATGAAGCCATTATACCCGCAGTATATTGAGAAAATGTATTTGTACATTCATCCCAGTATCTGTTTGGTGAAATAACTTCAGTGTGGTGTTCTATGATCTATTTTTTTTATTAGGACACTGAACCTTCCAACACTACTCTGCACCTTCACAGTTAGATCAGTGACTGGAAAGACACAGTTATTAATTACAAGTTATATTTGACGGATGTGTCAATCTATTTCCCTGGGTGCTCTTGAGAAAACTTAAACCAAAAATACAGTCAAGACAAAATGGGTAATAACTCCTGCAGAATTTCAGGGGAACATCATGAGCACCCTTTGAAAGCCAAGATGTTTATTTTTCTAGTGCTCAATTCCACATAAAAAGCCAGTTCGCATTTGAATCCAGTTCTCCTCAACCATCTAGATGAAGAGGAAGCCTACTCTGGAAAGGAACAATCCCAATCTATTTTATAGCAAAGGCAGAAGCTTTTCTACAGCTGAAAACCCCATATGGAGAACACTCTACTGCCAAATTTCTATCTATTAAGTTGAATAGGATCCAGCATATGTGGCTCCCTTGATTACAGTGCTGACCAAAATGTGCAAAGAGAAATGTGTTCTTTTAAACAGATAGCTCCTAAGACAATTTGGACTTGAAGGCTTAGAAAATTCAAATTCCACCTGGATACATGTAATCATCAAGGGACAAAACCCTGAGCTCTACCATTTTATGCTCCTGGTAAGATGCACTGCCTACCAGAGAGTAAAGCATTTGCTGCATTCTGCACTAGCCAATTTCTCTAGCTCATTTTAAAGTGTAATTTAAGCCTCTTTTTTTATCCTTCACTATGCCTCTCTGATGACAAAACCAGTTTTCTAACTCTGAACTGCTGGTAGGCTACGTCCACTGTTCAGTCCAGGGGTAAGGCTTACGTTAGACACTTGAAACCAGTTCACTTGGATGCTGGTAGCCCAAAATTGCCCCATGATGGTTAGTTCAATGCAGACTGCAAAACCTACCCAAGAAACAGTGGATATTTGTGGGCAGCCAACCTTGACCTACACAGCAGCTATATTTAGACTCAGGGGAGGTAGCCTATAAGTGGGGCTGTACAGTCTCCACGCACACCTTTGATCATATTAGACTGGGTCGCTGGGCTGAACAGCTGTATTTATCGGAAAAGCCTGGCTTGTTTTGTCATCTCTGAACCCTCCTTAAAAGATCTCTGGGCGGATGGTGAAAGCAACTCAGAAGCAATTCCTTAACTACCATTTAATAGACAGAAGAAATGCAACCAGTTGCAACAGCAGCTTAATACAGTTAGGGAGCCTCTATGGCCAGTTTATTGCTGTCTGGTTCGGGAGGAGTTCTGCTTATTGGATTCTGTATGTGCCAGCTATGCCAGAGTAATACAGATTAATCCAAGACAAATTCAAGCAATTTGGTAGCTACAGCAGAGCACCTGCACTGGCACATCGTACCTCTGCACCACACTGATGTCATTGTACATTTGCATTTTGCTGGTGTCCAGCCATCGGTTTAGCAGTTGGTCTCACTCAGCTAACAAACCCTGTCTGGACAGTAGCACCTTAATGGTTTAAGCTTTTAGGTATTGGTTTGGGACATGGAAAATGTTGAGCCAGGTAGGTACCTACTTCAAATCAATGTGTCAGCCACGAATGAACAGGCTGTCTGTGACTGAGGTGTAGTCATTAGAAGAGAAGCTGAAAAGCTGTTCCAGTGTCCTGGACAATATAGAGATGGGGCCACAGCATTCTCCCTTATTGCTACTCCATTTATAGTGTCAGGTTTATGGAAAGTCTTTGAGCGGGATGTAGGCATTTAACCTGCTTAAGTACTTTTGTAAATCCCTTTGGACATTCACCTAAACTGTTAGGCAACAGAGCGCTTTATATTTTCAAAGGCAAAGTAAGGACATTAAGTAATTAAATCCCACAATGTTTCTGTGATCTGTTATCATCTGTATGGAAGAGGAGACTGAAATGGAGGAACTAAGGTTACATGGAGATGTACAGAAATATGGGATCTCTTAATAATCAACCCTATGGTTATTTCCTTCCTGTTATTCTGCCGTACTGTTATTTGTAGATGATTAAAGTTGGATCCATAGACTTCCTGCAAAAATGAAGTCTCAGCTCTGACTCACCTGCCATCCTATTAAGGAAATATAATAGAAAATGAGGACATATCCCTTGTGTTTTCTCAGGTTTCAATTGTTTCCAGAGGCCCAGGCAGCATGGAAAAGTGGTTAGTAATGCACTAACACTGGACAAAATCTTTCACAAACCATGTGTCTTTGAAAGACTGCTTTTTGATGTGATGTGCAAAAAACTTTTTTCGTTTTTCTTTTTTTTTTTTAATCTGCCTGACTCCATTGACTAAATCTCTACAATAAGAATGTGAGTTTCAGGATTTAGGTACAAAGAGAAGAGCAGCAGTTATGTGCTGGGTTTTTTTTAGTGGAGAAGTGATTAGACAGATGCCAGCTGGAAACAAGTTTTGAATCTCTCAGTATTTCAGATCTGCAGTGTAGCCCCAGTGCCGTTTTTTGGGAAAGACTGGAGATAGACAATAACCATGACATTATCTGAGTACTCTGGGGAGTGGCTGCACTGGCCCACGGGAGTCCCATGCACTAAAAGTGGATGATAAGGCCTCTCTGCAAAGGTTATAAATGAAGATCAGGGAATAGCTGCAGAGATAAAGGACTGCATCTTCCACAGTGGATGGCCTCCATACACCTTTAGTGAAGTCACTCAGTAGCATGTGGTATTGCTTATCATCTCTGATGTGCCAAGTCACCAGTCTGTGAGTGATGGCTCTTGTTCTTGGTGGAATATGCCAAGTGGCTGGCTAAGCCCTGCAAAATGTGGAGTGAAGACTGGTAAATCCCATGTGCTTCAAAGGCAGACTTCAGTCACCATAGGCGCCTACGTGGATCAAGACAGTGGGAGAAATCCCACTGTGGAATTGTGAAATGTCAGCTTTAGATGCTATTGCAAACTGTAACAGGAAAGCTGCAGAGTGGTATTAAGGTATCCTCAGCTTACAGAAGCAAATGCCAGGTCCAGAAGCATCTCCAGTCACTGTGCAGTTCAGTTTAAGGGTATGGTTGGATCTAAACCCAGTGCATTGCCAGCTTTTATATTCAAAAAGATGAAGCCAAAGACTATTCAGCAGAGGGAAATTCAGGTTTTTCTTCCATTTTTGGGATGCACTATCTAGATACCTAACAGATTGAAATAACCAAATAAAAGACTTCTCCTTAGGGACACCAGAGTTTAATATGTGTCCTGTGTAGTCTCAAGCTTAGCTTTAGTAAATTAGTCAGAGCTGCATGAGTGTTCATTGAGCAGAGATGTGAGGAGCAAAGCTAGACAGATCGTGGGAAGCACATTTAATAATTTTCCTCTCTTTCATTAGCATTTGATTCTTACAAATACTTTATGACTAGTTTTAACTCATGGTAACCCTATTTTTGAGGTCTTGGCTTAAGGGGCACCTTAGAAGCTTTGGTATGAATTATTTATTTTTAATAACTTGTTTGCAAAGCCTTTATTTGTTGGGCACTTTACATCTGGCTAGGAGAGAGAGTCACTGCCTTGAAGGACGACATTGAAGACAGCACTGGTTGTACAGCCCAGTAGCAGCAGTAACAGAATTGAGTTCCAATCCATTACTCTAAGCACAGGGCCATGCTGTGTTTCCAGTCAGAAAGCTCAGAGTTATTTTTTTCTTATTAATTATTCTTGGTATATTGCATATGTGTTCCTATTCAGGGTTGACACCTGGTCTGTAAGATTCAGGAGGTTTATTTTCCAGCTTTGCCAGTATACTTTTGCTGCTCATTCAGCCTGGAAAGTCATTTCCCCAAGGATCTTTGGACTCATTTCAGGTTCAGAAGGCTTGGATTTCACATTGCTCCCCATACCTATTTTTGTGCAATTCCTGTGCCTTCTCCTCTTGGACTTGCGTTTGCCCAGGAAAACCAGCGAAAGTTGGCTTTTTCCGAGACATCTGTGCAACAGTAGATAATATTGTCATCAAGACACTAGTAGTATTGCATTGCATTTCATCACTTAGGCAGTATCTGTTCAGTGTTCATCCTGTGCTGTGTTGTCAGCTCTAGGCACATGACCTCATTGGACTTTAAATGCTTGCAAAATATGATCAGGAAATAGCTTTGTGGTTTTCTTGATAGGGAAGTCCTTTTCGTAACTCCTGAAGCGCTCAGCAACTTTTAATGGTGAATCAAAAGCAGAGGTGCAATGACAGCATATGAGTTTCAATTCTTAATTTGTTTTTAGTGATACACAAATAGTGACTTAGATGAAAACCCGGCTTCGCTGAAGTCAGTGGCAGAACTTCCAGTGACTTTACTGAGGCCAGGATATACTGGTGGAGTCCTAACCAGCTAAATGGTTGACAGCTAGGAAGAACTAATATCATAGCGTTTCTCAAATGTTACTAATTTAAATATAAATAAGTTTTACCATAAAATGTAACATGCAAATATCACTGATTGAGAAAGATCCCTTACTCTTAGCTGCGAGCTCAAATGATCCTAATATTCAAATATACTGCAGTATTTATAAGCAACGGAGCAGAACTTTGAGAAAGTTATGGCTGGTATCTGAGAGCTGTAACATTTACAAACATTAAATGAACAAAACCATATATTTTTATGCTTGCCATTCCAGACCCATGAAACTTATCTGAAAGGTTACGAGACAAGGGACCAAAAATGAATCTATTACACAATTGCTGCAGGGTGTTGCTGAGCACAGTAATTAATTGCTGGTGTATTCATTTGCAGCAGGAGGAGCAGCAGAAGGAAAATATCTCATTGAATTTAGAATTGTATTTATTCATGTATGCACTGCGGTGTTACAGCACAATTATTATCTGACACATTGGAAGCGGACTTGTGCTCCATTAGTTGCTTGAGCTGTGTGCTATTATTAGGTGATCCGCTACAAAAATGAACAAAACATTTATTTTGAGAGATGCATTCAGGATTCTAATTGATGCCTCACAGATCTCACCCTGGCTTTCTCAAAACCCAAGGAAGCTCAACTTGGTGTCATGTATGGTTCGCATACAGCCCCCTAAAATGCTGATGTGTCGACAGGGGCAGGTAGGAGAAAATCTTCAGTTCGCAGGTCAGCAGTCTCTAATGACAACCTCTGTTTTTTTTATCTGTGTCTGGAAGGAGACACGGGTGCAAGCCAGTCTGTGCTGCTTTCCAGTTTCCAGTGCAGTATTGGCACCAATCCACAGGCAGCCGCTCATCCAGCATTCCTGGCTAGAGGATCATTTCAGCAGCTATGTAATATGTCAGCCAAGAGGAAGCAAGAAGGAAAAGGAAAGTGGAGTTATGAAGTTAAAACCAAGAAAATAAAAATTCCAGACAGCTGTAGTGTGGCAATGGCTGCTGATGGGGTAACAGTCTATTTGGTGAGTCTGCTGCATAGTTTCTAATAAAACCTCACTAATCTTATACGGAGCTTTTTTTTTTTTTCCCGAATTGTACATTATTGTTTGCATAAAGCTTGTGAAAGCTGACATGACAACAGCTGATGTAAATGTTTAGACTTTGGACAGGTTTTAAAAGAGTAAATATGGACTAAATAGTGACTGTAGGCAGAGCCGTCGTGAGGACATGGTACGCAAGTGTCACATCCTGCAAACGAGAGAAATACTGTGTGCTTTGCATCTCATTAACCAGTGCTGAGCTGTAATCCTGACCCCACCAAGCTCAGCCATGGAGAGTGTTGTGGCAGAGCGGAGGTGGGGATGTGCATGATCTCTACCCATGTGCCAGATATTGTATCCGGGAAGAAATGGGGTATAGCCCACCCTGGCATCTCAGAGCAGGGTAAGGGAAGAAGGCTATGGGGACCGGGCTCTTCCCATGCACACCTTTTGTTCACAACATTGTCACTGCGAGTGGCGAAGAGCTTGATCCTGTCCTCTTGCTGCGATGAGCAGTGCCCTGCCCCAGAGGAGCCTCACAGGTTCCAACCTGGCAGCTTATCGGATAAGGTTATTTTACACAAAGGGTTAGCAGAATCAGGTTCGGAATGATTATTCCTGAAGGTTTTAAAAAATAAACCAATGGCTTCCTCTAGGCCTTTTAAGCAAACAGCCTAAATGAACGCAAAGTTAACCTCTCTTCCCTATCAGTCTGATGAAAGAAACAAATGGAAGCGATGACAGGATTATATTACTATATTAATGTGACAGATTCTAATTTGTAAGAAGAAATGAACCTCATTCAGTGCTGTATTACTTTCAGAAAGTCTAAAATCAATGCAAGATATGCCATAAACATCATTCTTGGCAGGCACTCATTGAGGTAAACATATAACTCAAAGATAGCTTGAACTGAATTCTGACCAATTTAGCAAGTAATAAGCAAGGCAGTCTGTGATAAGAACATTAAAAAGAAGAGACAGTAACAGAGTTACGAACAGATGGTATCCATAAATAATGTTGAAATAATAATAATATTTTAAATTTAAATATGATGCCTTTCAGTCTGGAAAATCCCACAATGCTTTACAAAACTGAATTTAAAACACAAGCTTAAACTGGAATGCAGCATTTCTGGTGTGAAATATGACAGTTGTTTGAGAGCCCAAGCAATGCCAAGTCGTTTGGGAGAAGAAGAGAATAAGAATTTTAGTTCATTGCTGCTGCAGCAAGAGCTTGGGTTGAATTTTATCTCTTTCCTCTTCTCTAATCTATTTAATCTGTCATCACTGATCGTATCTGGATATTCTGCCATAATACATTGCTATTATCCTGAAAGACCACTCTCCTTGCTGTTAATGATATCAGATGCAATGTTGATTTTATTTATTAAAAACTCAAAATGATCGGCAATTTGGCTTTATCCTATGCAAAAAATTGGCATTCTCAGCAAAAATATCTCCCAAGGCCAAGTAGGGACAGTAGTTCGTACATCCATGTGTGGGGAATTATATCTCCTGCGTCAGTCTAAATTCTGAAACCTTCGTCTTTTGCTGCAGAACATAATTGCTCCTTCCAAACACTTATGTAGCTCAGCCTAACTTGAGGCTGTCTTCTGATCTCAGATAAACCCAGGCAATCCTTCTGGCTTTAGTGGGATTATGCCAGCGTAAGTGAAACTAAAATTTACCCCATGGTATAGGAGAGTTGATAGGTGCATAAGGCACTGTGTGACGTTTGAAGGCTGCAATGGAAAAGTGCTGGAGGATGATAGGGAAAACTCATAACGCTGTGTACACAGAGCAATGGAAACTATTTCAAGCAGCTCCAGCCTCGTATATTCTGTGGAGTCCCCTCACAGGGAGAAAGATGTTACGTGATAGCCTGGGTATTTGAGTAAATAGACTCCGCATCATAGAGATAATGTGAAATAGAAAATGCTGAATACTTCTGAGGGATGAATGACACGATCTATTTGCAGGAAAGCCAAAGACAAGTCAGGAAGTGATGTTGGTTAAAACTAATTAATCTTTAATACTTTCCTATTCAGGTCTGTAGGAACCATAGCCAGCATTTTCCCATTCCAAGCTCACATTTTTGATAATGGCACTTGCAAGGACTCTTTAAGTCAGATGAGCTTTATGTCAAGGTTGTGGCAACTGTCCTGGAAATATCAGAAATACTGCAGGGTACTGAAATATTTTAGAAGAGTGGAGTGTTTCTTGAAAACGGGAGTTTTCCTTGTAAAAACAGAAAAAGAGGTTGGTGACAAGGCTTTATCTGAAACTAACTTTTTAACCTTTCCATAAAGCTATGCTAGCTTCGTAGCTTTCTAAAATTGGGCTGCATGTAAATAATTTTTCATTGATAGGATTCCTATCCACAGTGCCTCTGAAGGTTTTCATGATGGCCTGGGACTCAGGTGTGAGCAGATTTACCATGAGTGCATGGACAATAATGACAGCCTGCCCTGGGAGGTAACGCAAACCGGCACCTGTGCGTTGCCATTTACTTTTGTAAGAGCTACTGTTGGAAGCGTGTTCAGTCTGCATTTTGATGCAGATTATAATTTAGATAGCAAAATGAGCTAATAAGTTGCACAGTAGTACTCATGGCTTGCTGGCATCCCTTCCACTAACAGGAAATTGAAAAGTCAGTGGATTGGACATTGCTGTACTCTCATGGCCATTTGTTAAAATGCATGGGGTCAAATCTTGTCTCCTGTAAATTATCGGAACTCCTACTGGTTCCACTGGATCCAGGTTCGCTTCTATAATTTTTCAGTCAAACTGTTTTGGTTTTTTTTTTGATGGAAAGTGTCATGGTTTTAGCTGGGATAGTTAATTTTCTTCACTGTAGCTGGTATAGTGCTGTGTTTTAGACTTAGTATGAAAATAATGTGATAACACACTGATGTTTTAGTTGTTGCTAGGTAGCGCTTACACTGGTCAAGGACTTTTGCAGCTTCCCATGCTCTGCCAGGTGCACAAGAAGCCGGGAGGGGAGGGGATACAACCAAGAGAGCTGATCTGAATTGGCCAAAGGGTATTCCATATCACGCGACGTCATGCCCAGTATATTAACTGGGGGGAGTTGGCCGAGGGAAGGAGCGATCGCGGCTCGGGGACTGGCGGTGTCAGTCAGCAGGTGGTGAGCGGTTGCAGCTCTTGTGGTTTTTTTCCCTTTTCTCTTTTTTCCCTGGGTTTCGTTTTTTTTTCTCTCTCATTATTTCTTTTTATTATATTATCATTATTATTAACATTACCATTACTATTCTTACTATTTTATTTTAATTATTAAACTGTTCTTATCTCAACCCACGGGTTTTCTTGCTTTTGCTCCTCTGATTCTCTCCCCATCCCACAGGGGTGGGGGGAGTGAGCGAGCGGCTGTGTGGTGCTCAGTTGCTGACTGGGGCTAAACCACAACAGAAAGAAAGGAGAGGGATGCGGAAATTACATTGTCACATACATAGCAGATATGAGCATAGGTATAGCTTCAGGTTACTGAATAGCTATCTTGAACATCATAGAAAGCAGAGTTTTTTTGTTTATTAGGTATAAGTTACATATTGAAAAGTCCACTCTTAATCCAGCATGTATCTATTTTATAGGACATATGAGTCTTAGGTTTAACTATGGCAATTTGTGCAGGACTTCTTGAACTGTCAGCTTACATGACAAACTGTAACTCATACTTAATTCTTATTTTTACCAGCTGGATGCTTGTATAAGCATACACATACCTACATGCATCGACTCATTAGTGGTATCTGAGACTTGCAATATTTAAAAGGTTTTTTAATTTTAGACCTGCCTTTGTGAGACACCGGGCAGTCTCATGTTCATTTGTTTTCATTTACATCTTGGGATTTTGCAACACAATGGATTTGTCTCCTGATTCTGTTTTTGCATTTGCATATTTGCAGTGCATCAGACTTTAGTTGCAAGTTTAAATTAAAATTTATTTTTCAAACCTACAGGATTGTGCAGGCAGAATTGACGCTATTGTCAGGAATTCTGGGTCACCATTTCATACCCTTGAAGCTGGTGCCTGTAAGTTGTTAATGACAAGAACTCTCCATGTAGGCTCTGTACAGTGAGCCTAGTGACCTCAGTCTGCCTTCTGATGGGCACATGTCCATAGCTAAAGAGCCTGTCACTACAGCTGACATCCTTATTGGCAGTCTGCACAGAAATCCTGAGTTTGGAGTGGACATGGAGATACAGCCCATCTCCACGCCACCAGGCACAGAGACGGTGAGGTAGCACTTTGCGACTTACTCCCAGATCTATCAGGCTTGAGAAATGTGATCCAGAAAACATCTTCTTGTTCTTCTGGAATTTGGTTTGGGTTCAGAAATGGGGAAGCTGCTGTCACGTGGAGCTACGTCTCTGCTAACATAGCTGTGCTGTACTGTGGAGATGTACTATGTCAGGTTGGCCCTATATGCCAGACTCCACTGTCTACGCAGACTGCTTTGGGGATACTGACTTCTTTGAAATGTTTTGGGTTGGTTTTTTTTTTCCACCTGAGCTGAGGCATGAGGAAGAGAAACTGTGTTTAGTTTATCCTTGCTGTTGTCTCTACACTTTATTTCTGTTAGTACAGGACTTCACTTTTCAGGCCTGTCAGTGTGGTAAGATCCTCAAATGCTAAATTCATATGAAAACATAGACCCAAAAACCTCCCAATTTAAATGTGTTTTAGTCCAGCTTATAAGAAATGGGTCATTCAGTAGCCTGTTTTCTGACTATTGTGTTACTTGTATTTTGTCCACAGCCTTATCTTTGCCATACAGATTTCCAGTTTTTAGGAAACAGGTTTGCGGGTCTGTCTATAGGTATTCAAATATTTCTGCCTGTTTTAAAACCTCAGCTGAAATTAAAAAAAAGGTCTGAACACTAAACATACACTACTGCTAACTTAATGACTTTACATAAATTCCCTCTGGATGATTTCTTTTCTCTGTCTTCTGGAGGGTGACATTTGTTCTCACAATCTGTGGTGAGACCACAGTGAGCTGGCTGACCACAGTAACTGCTGCACGTCGTTCTGCTTGCTGCAGATTAGGAACATGGGAGGTATCTCTTGCTTCTCTTTTTTTCTTTTTTCCTATTTCTCACTTGCAGAACAACTGAAAAAGCAGAAGGTTGAGATATGTCGTGAATGTTGCATTGTGCCTTGCCCTGCATGCTGCACAGAGGAGGCAGGGAGAGAGGATGAAAAAAGCTGTTGGACTAACTTGACTCTTGTGTCACCCAACTGCTCAGAAAACAGAGGGTTGGCAGAGACCGGGGCTTCAAAAGAGTGAGGTTGGAGGAGGCAGGGCTTTCCTGCACCAGCCTGCAGAATAGTTGCTGCTCTAATATGATTTCTGTTTCTGTCTAGAAAAGTGCTTTTTACAGTAGGAAAAGCATTCTATATTTATTATTTTTCTAGAGCTTATTCGCTATGCTGAACTTAGATCAATAAAATGAGAAAAAGGAGGAAAAATACCCAAAGATAAAAGAAACCCAGAGAGCTGTGCATTCCAGAATAGACACAGCACTCCTTGACGTGGTACAGGCACTGTTTGTGCCTGGCTTCCCAACAGGGGTTCTTGCACATCCAGTAACTTTGTTTGTATTTTGTAAATTAGGAGATAGTTCTTTGATACAAAGGAGAAAGTGTTCCCACATCAAACTGAGTATCTTTCCCTCTTGCCCCCCCTCTGACATTAAACAAATCATAGAGGAAGACACAACCACAATTGCTGAAAGTAAAGGGGAGATGGAGCAAGGAAGAAATATGTGTAAGAAGTTAACTGCAAAGTTCAATTGATGCTGACTACAGTAAAGCAAAGAATATAGCTGAACAGGAGATAGTCTCATTTCTGACATTTCTGAGCTGTGCTCCAGCAGACCTAGGGTACAGACAGGTCAGTTTGTGTGACCCTTTTCACTGTTTCCTTCCAAGCGGAGGCTGCCTAAATCCCATCAATTGAGGGAATTTCTCACACAAGTGTGTCACAGCTGAAAGTGTGGAATAATTTTGCACCTCTCATGTAACCATTTCATAGAATCATTGAATCATTTAGGTTGGAAAAGGCCTTTAAGACCATCGAGTCTAACCATTAACCTAACACTGCCAAATCCTCCACTAAACCATGTCCTTAAGCACCACATCTACACATCTTTCAAATGCCTTCAGGGACGGTGACTCAACCACCTCCCTGGGCAGCCTGTTCCAATCCCTGACAACCCTTTCCGTGAAGAACTTTTTCCTAATATCCAATGTAAACCTCCCCTGGTGCAACTTGAGGTCGTTTCCTCTCATCTTATCACTTGTTACTTGGGAAAAAAGACCAACCCCCACCTCGCTACAACCTCCTTTCAGGTAGCTGTAGAGAGCGATAAGGTCTCCCCTCAGCCTCTTCTTCTCCACGCTAAACACCCCCAGTTCCGTCAGCCGCTCCTTATAGGACGTGTTCTCCAGACCCTTCACCAGTTTCGTTGCTCTTCGGACGCACTCCAGTACGCCAGTCTCAGGGTGGAGCCTGTGTCTTACTTGGTGATATATGTAAGGCATAGTGCCTGTTTACCAGAAGTTGGGCTTGATCTTGGCTGGAGCCTCAAGGCAGTAATTCGAGTAATGTAACAGCAATTAAATAAGATGCTTACAGACTAGATCTGGCTAAAGCATATTCCACATTGCTCAAAAAAACCCTTTTTAATTGCTAGTCTGAAATTTCTTTGGAAATATTATTGCTGCAATAGTCAACTCTCCCCTCACTTATTTGAAACTTTGTCTATACAGATACTACAATGATAAACTATCATGTATTTCTTTCTGCTTGTGTGTGTAAACTATATATAAGAGAAAGAGAACACTTCTTTGTGTTCTTTGGGGCAAGCCTTCCTTTTTTGATCTGTGTTTGTACAAGACCTGATATTATTGGGTCCCAGTCCATTATTGAACCATACAAGCATGACAGTACTGTAAACAGATAGCTACCCTGAAGATAAAATTCCATTTACTTGCTGTTCAGCACTTTCCCCTACAGGTCTTTGCACCAGAAGTCATGCATGAAAACAAGTTCCTCCGCTGTTCTCGTGTTTTCTGCGTCCATGTCTGGTCTTATTGACCTCACTGACAGTGGAGGATTTGTCATTGGCCCTAGTTAAGAGTAATGGAGTCAATAGCTGTAATGTTTTAGAACAAAAGAGAGTATGCTTTCTTCTTCTGAAGCTTTGCCTGAAATGTAGCTTGTGTCCAAAGGTGGAACAAATTATGGTTACTTTTCCCTTGAACACTGGGTAGCAATTAAGGGGAAAATTTGCCGAAGTACTTATGCAGAGACTCAAAGTGTATGATAAAACCAAGATGGATTTAATGCTCATTAACAACAAGTAATACTCTAAGCAGAGGAAAAAGAAATTAAGAGAAAAATTTGCATTATATATAGGAAAAATATGTACTGTGGAAAAATATATATCCAATACTAAACATGGGCACAAGCCCAATCCTTCTCATTTTACAATCATTGAGAGTGGCTCCATTGACTTCCAGGGGACTTGAATGGGATCCAGCTCCAAATCTGGCTTTCTTAACTCGTGAATACTCTGCTTGAAATCGATAGTGTTTCTTGAATTAGGAAAGTAAGACAGATTTTTGGTACTACAACTCTTGCCCTCAGTACTTCATCATATATATGATTTGAGAGAGGGCCCTTTCAAGGTAATGCCTGTTATTGACATGCATAAATTTATAGTGATGTTTTGTTCTGTTTTCTAAGGATGGGAGTCTTAGGACATATACAGGGAGACAGGTAAACTATCTAGAGCCGTTTAAGGAGTCACCAATCTACCCTCAAAAGGTTCCCAGTATAATTCAGAGTGTGCACGAAAGATAAATCATATATTGGATTAATTTACTTATTTTGGCTGTTTGGTGACTAATGCATCCATGGGCACTCCCCACTTCCTTCTTTGTGTTTATTGCTTGAGTATAATTGGGTAGTTATTTGTAAAGGGTAAATCAGATTTGAAAAATGAGAGTGCACCTCTGCACATTGCACATCCACGTCCATTGAGTAGTGCTGCTAGCTGAGGCAGATAGCATAGATTACATGATTTTGTTACAGTTTTTTTGTTTGATGAACATCTAAGACCTTTTCACTGAATACAGTGTGCTCTGAGCTAAAACGCAGTTTCTGACTGTTCTTTTGACATACAACTGTGAGACTCATTTTCTGCGATACAAAAACATGAACTGTGTATAAACTTTGCATTTTTCATGAATATTCATTTAATAGTTATAATTATTTTAGTCTTGCTTACATAGTCCCCTTGTTTTCTAATACTCAAAACAGCTTTTTGGTAATTAATTTGAATTTTAGTACTAACAAGTGGCGTCTCCTATGAAGCCTATTACAAACACGGCACATTGTTCTAAATTGCATAATAAAATAATCATCATGTCATAGAACTATGAAATATTCAGCAAAATGGCCCTACTTCTGTTTGACAGGGTGAATGGCTATGTACTTTTCAAAGCAACTAGTTTAGCACTCTTGATTTACAAAGAAGGAAGGGAAAGGAGAGAGAAACACTACTCTGAGAACAGCTTTGACCTACTTTCCCCACCAATCTGCGTGCAGCCGGAGCTGCTGTTGTGTTGACACTACATATCCAAGCTAAAGCAAACCCAGCAGAATCCGTGGCCTTAGAGATCAGCTCTAGAGATGACAAAAGGCCTTCTGGGTTTGGTACAACTTTTGGACGTGCAGGCACTGCAGGACTGGGATAGAGTGAGCTGATTGTCAAAACTGAGTCTCGTGCCTCCTCTTTCCTGTGAGATCTAAAGTAGATTACGCTCACGTAATGAGGCTGTTTTGTGTCTAATCTCTCAGGTACACTTATGTCTAAAGCAGGTGGTTTTGGTCCAGGGAGGGTCTCCTTATCTGCACGGGAGACAGGGTCAAAGAGCTGAATTTGCCACTCTTATCAGCATTTTCTCTCTCCTGCCAGGAAAATCAGGAAAACAAAGGAAAAGCAGTGTGCCTATGAGAATCGCAGGGATGCCCATTTGTCAAGCCTAGCTTTGACTATCTTTTAGCCCCTAGAGATTATTTGCAGACGGTGCAAATTAGAGTAGCCATAGAGCTCCCCTAATCTCATGCTGAGGGGAGGAATTTTGCACAGAGCCTGCAGACCAGGGAACGGAAGCCTTTTTTGTGTCTACATATCCGTGCAGGGGTAAATACCTCATTATCTGTGCTGTTGGGAAATTATTGGATCCTGAGGCTCAATTCATGGTCTTTGGGTTTTGTTTTTTACTTGCTATCATTAATTTTTGAAAGGACATAATTTGTCGATGTGCTGCACATCTATAACTCCTGCTGCCTGTAGTGGCAGGAGGTACTGCTACCTCTTGAGAAATGTGAGTAAAAAAATATGTTGTGTTGATACGCATCACCACATCAGTTTTATCATTTCAACCAATGTTTTCACAGAAGCTGATCAGTACACTACAAAGCAAATGCTACTCCTTTGCCCCTGAAAGTGTCATGTCCTTTAACAGAAATGAATACAGTTTTATTCTTAGCAGCTTGTTGCAGAAAACTCCAGTAATGCAGCTTTTCACCAAAACATCCTTTTTATGACTAGTGTTAACTTAAAGCAAGAACCCTGTTGATTCTGACAAGGCGAAAGACCCTAAAACTTTTGTTTGGAAAACATGGCATTTCCCTTACCCAGTTCCAGAGGTTTCTTTTCACAAATCCTTTCTTTGCGTCTCTTTTAGTGAGGGTATTTGTGATAAGACACTGATAAGATGCCTTGAGATCCATTTATTTATTTGGGTCCTAAAGGAGTAGAGTTGACCTCAGTTTAGTAGAACAAGTAAAATAATAAGTCAAAGCAGAGCCTGTAAAAAGACCTAAATGAGATCTAGTAGAAGCTACATTCTGCTAGGTGAAATGTTACTGGGACTTTCTTGTACCCTATTGCTGGAACCCTTGGGAGAAATGATAGCACAGTGTGTCGGCATGTGAACATGAAGTGCACTAACTGCTGTGCCCTGCCTCACTCTGTGGCACTCATCCCACATCAAGACTGCCTTTTTATGAGCTGGCTTAATCTGCTTTCAAAGTGGATTAAAATGGGCACTCGTAGGGTGGACTGAGTCCTTGGATAAAGCCAGCACAGAGCACCAAGTGCAGTTATTACGCTGAACTTCTTCCCCGCAGAGATCTGGGTATTTTAAAATTCACTCAGCATAGCGGGTTCTACTTCTTCCTGGGAACCAGCAAGTGGGTGAAAGTTTGACATCTGCCATTCTGCTGAATCTGTGTTTCTGGGGTAGAGGTTCTCCTCTCAACCCTTTAAGATTTCTCAGCTGCCATTGCCTATTGCTAAATGTTTCTTGGCTACCTGAATTTGCTCTCTGAGAAGCCATGTAGGCCACTGGGGCGGGAAGCTTTGTGGGCTGCTTTCATTGGCATGCTGCTTGGTTTTGAGAGGCTGTGATTCAAGGGTTTGGGTTTGCATGAGTCTCTTGCAGTGCTGAACCTTGCTGCCTTGTGAAAAGTGTCATGCACTCGTGATTCAGAAGTTTCTACGCCTCTGAGCCATGAAAGCCAACGGAGAGCTCACAGGTCGTAAGAACTGCTATTACTGTAGCACTCAAAAACTCAAACAGTTTTTATTAAACTGTCTGAACGTGTTGTTTGATAATTGTTTGGCGGAATGCCTGTGTCATGATTTCAATTAGGCAACAACAGCTTAAGCTACAATTCTTTTTGTGAGGTGATTTTCCCATTGATGTCTGCTGGGAATTGGGCAAAGTCAGAGTTGAGGCATTGGAAGGAAAGTGAGGATGAAACTGTAGGTGGATCGAGTGAGTTTTACAGTTCAGAGAGAATCACAGCAAGATAGATTTGTTCCCTAAACCTGCCATTTCTTTCATCTGAGCTATTGCTTAATAGTTCTCTTTAATTTACATTCATTTCCTTTTAAGCTTTTGATATTTAAGGAACTCTTGTAAGCTGCAGTGCCATGAACTGAGTGTCACGAATTCTAGTCCTAACTTTCATTCCTCTCCATTTGGCAATGTCTGAGCTTGAGGAGCCAGGACCGTGTCCAGACTCTCCACATTGAGACAAGATCTTGGAGTGTACCTATCAAGTCCCTATCTTGACATCTGTGGAAGCCCATAGCTGAGAAGGAGTTTCAGGCTAATGCAGCCAAATCAACCAGGTGTCTGGTCTGAACGATCTGACTGCCAGGACCATACTGCTCTGCAGAGTGCAGATGTAGCCCGCAAAAAAATTAGGGAAGGTGCTCGATCCTCCTGCTTCAGTTTACTGTGCCGTGCAAATAGTCATATTCCTCGCTGATGCAGATCAATTCCTTAACATCTGGAAAGAGATTTGAAAACCTGAAGCAATAATTTCACAATTATGCTTAATCAGTACTGTGCATTTAATGTTGATGTTGTTATATGAATGTGCATTGACAAATTAAGGATACATTAAACTCCCTTAGAAAAGTCAGTAAATATAAAGTCTTTTGTCATCGATATGTGGTTTGTAATCCTGTAAAAGCAATGTTCTACCCTGTCCCTTATGGATGTGTACTGGGGACATGGGATGCTTTAATGACTTCTCAATAAGCAAAGCTTACAGCCCAGTTCTTTCCCAACATTAGAGGTTTGACTTGATTGTGGTGGCTTTACTTCTGCTGAAAGCACAATGAATGCCTTTTATTTTCAATACCATGAAGGTAAGGAAGTGCATTACATTTTTCAGCAGGAGTATCACTTCCAGCAGGAGTAGAACAAACAGACCTTTCTAGCTGTTTACATGAATAGACTTTCAAGTGTATCCTCTAGTTCCCTTGGGAGGTTAATTTTTAAAACTTTCAACAATGCAAAACAAAACTGAGTTAATCAAATGCCTTTTTTAAGTCCAGAATGAAATACAGGCTCCCATCCTGCTGGTCGGGTCAGCTGCTGCATAACCACTGTCTGCCTAATCAGCACCAGACGGCTAACCTGTCCTGTTAGAAAACTGACCTGCACCGCCTAAAATTGCCCGTGGTCTGCTTGCACTATCACGCCTTGGCTCTTGTCTCAAGCAGGGGATATCTGTGCAGTAGAATCTTTGCTTCCGCTCAGAGCCCAGCATCAGGAGGATCTGTTATTGAGGTCTGGTTTTGGGATGTTGCACACGAGCTACCCTGCATCGCCCTTCTGCTGTGCTGAAGTTGTGCTGGGCATTATAAAAGCTGAGGCCAAATGCAGCCATGTGCAGGCACAGCTAAAACCATACTAGGAATGTGCATACTGCACCAAAAGTTATTAATTCCCTTAGCCGCTCCAGTAAATCTCTTTCTGCCACAAACACACACAGAGAGTTGCTCCTGCCCAAGAGAGACCTGTGGGAGAGAATCGGTGTCAGAAAGGTTAAGTAACTCAGTCCATAATTGCAGGGACTTGTCCATAATTTCAAATTCTCTGCAGAAAAGGAAGGCTTTTCTTTGCATTAGACCATAGGTGAAAGGCAGACAGAATCTGGCCATCCTGTGTAGATCTTCTAAGTATAATAGTTTCCTCATTTGACAGAGATTTTCAAGCCAAGGTGATTAATGAGTCAGAAATGTAATGCTACAGTGATCCTTAAAGTAAACAACCTTCCTTGATTTGAAAATTCCAGGAGATGAGTTTTAATTTCTCCTACCAATCTGGGAATGTAAAAGATTTTCCTGCAGTGCCTTATTGATATAATTTGACCTTGCTCAGCAGTGGAGCTCCCTGATGGAGGTGTGTGGGGGGAGGAGGGGTGTGTGGGCACACATGCAAAGTGCTCTTACTATGCCTGTATTCAAATTCTAATTCCATATTCTTGTAAGAACGATCTCACTGGGAACCAAAAATAGCACAGACGGAAAATATTCTCACAAGATGATTGTCACACAAATAAGAATAGATTCTCTTTAACCCATTCTCTTATCAGTTAAGCTCTCTGCAGGCTCCTGATCCTCTGCTGATGCTTTACGTTAGCCATTGGCCAAGAATCTATTAATGAAAACCAGCAATTTAATAGTAATAAAATATTTCTGTGGTTGACAGTATGCCACAAAGCTGGATTAAATGAAGTGTGCTTTCCTTGTGTTACCAGTATAAACGTATTGCTTCAGTGATGGTAATTTGCAGTCATTGTAATAGGGTGTGGTTTTGAGTTTTGGTGACTTTTTATGGGTCCTTTCTAGCTTTAAACATTGCCAGTTACATCTCCTAATGCTCCAATGAGATAGCACAAAATGCATGTCTGACCCAAATTCTTTCTGCCAATCACAATTTCCTGTATAGAAAGAGAAGGTGAATTAACAGTGATGCCTTTATTTATTTTTATTACCACAGCACTTGCAAGCCTCAGTTTTGGAACAGATTGGACCGTGCTAGGCATTATAAATACACAGAACTGTCCTTTCAGAAAGCCTGTCCTCTAAGTACTGGAGGGGGATGACAGAGGATACTGGTAGAGGGTGCAAGAAAACCATGAAACAATATTGTTCAACACACAAAGCAACCCAACAGTTGTCTTTATAGGTGCCGTGGCAGAGCAGAGGTATGAGGATATTGAATGAGAAGTATGAAGCTATGGAGGTTTAGGGAACTCCTGCAAAGGGAAAGAAACCCTGAGTTTGCTTCTTTGAAGCTCCAGCGAGTGGTGTGACCTAGCAACACCTGCACATCCGAGGTGGAAGCTGATCAATGCAGGAAACATCCGTCAGAGAGGGTGCCCACAGGCTTGAGAGGCGGATGGGTGGTGTGTTAGAGAAGGGGGAGGTGGCAAAGGGATTCAGAAAGAGGGGGCAGAGGAGAGTTGATCCCATGAATCTCCTATTTTAGCCAGGTTGTTTTGGGTGAAATGCACTCTGCAGAGTGTTAACAGTGGTCTGTAAATGAGCTGATCAGTCAAGTTAGTGTTTTACAATGGTGTGTTAATTCCTGAACTTCTATGATAGAGAGTTACATATAAATAAAAGCTATCATCCTGTTCTTTTATTTGAATTTGTTTATAGACTATGGAGGAAAGCTGATGGTTGCATATTTACCACACAACAGGTGTTCATAGTTCTCAGGCACATCATCTGCCCAATTGCCCATGGCTTTGTCTATTCCAATTATTTTTTCCCGTATGTACACATTGGGTTACATTCCAGCTCCGAGACAAAGAGGATTTTATTTTTTGTTCCTCTCTGGAACTACTGAGGTCCTTTGGGCTTCTGACAAGGGCTGTCACATCCTGAAGCAGAGCCCTGGAAATACGCCCATGGCGGTAACCTGTAAGGGAGTCATTGACAGGCTCCCAGTCAGCAGGTCTGGTGATACTTCTGCTATGAAGCCTTCCATTTTGGGCACGATCCTCAGCTTGCCCATGTTGCTTTATCCCAGAAAGGGATATTCCTGCAAGGCTCCCTTGTACTGATCATAAAAAGAACTTGGAAAGACCTGTCCCAGGATGCTGCTGTGCCAGCTAAAATGGGTAGAGTGTACGGGCAGAGTCTGAGGGCCGGAACAGTGCGTGCTGAATGCTGCCCAGACAAGCAATGATGTTTTTACTGTCATAAGTAGCTGAAGAATTGCTGTCCTCCCTTCTTTTCTGAAGTGAAACCTTAGATGGATTTGGCTTCTCTGTGAGACAAGGGTTGCCAGTGAACTTCAGTGTGAAGAAGGAGTTGGGAGATGCGCTTCCCTGAGAAGAGAAGATGCTGCTTGGGACCTCCCTGGTGATACCTTGGCTTTTCATGAAGCAGGGTGACCTGCCTTCCTGGGATTTGGAAACAGGACCCGCATGTTCTCCTTGCATGCTGAGTTAATGCGCGTTTTCGTGTCCTTGGCAGAAACCGGTACTGAGTAGCGCTTGCTGCCGCCGTTCTGGCGAGGGCAGGTGAGGCAAGAAATCTCAGACCAGCTACACTTGTTGTAGTCAAGCACTGAGTCACAGTGATGCAGTCCTGTGGGGAACTCGACATCATTTGAATGCAGCCTAGTGCTGCAAAACGTCACACAGAGCAGAGAGAGAACAACTAGCTCAGAGCAGCCAGTTTTGACATTGGACAGACTATCAGCCAGGAACAGTGTAGCCAGCCTGGGATAATCAGCCATGCTGAGAGGCAAGGATAATTAGGCAGACACAGAGATACCCTGCAGATATCCTTCTGCAGCTCTTAACTATTCTTAGAAAACTTTTCCCAATATATAGCTTATATATTGCTTGCTCTGAATTAAATGAGTTCTTATGTTATCTGTCACATATTCTTGTTTACTATGTTGGAGGTTCCTATCATATTCTCCTGAGTCTCCTCTTTTCTAGACCAAACACATAGAGAAGAAATTCAGCCTCTCCTCTCAAATTTGTCTGCATTTCTGGTAAAATATGGTGTTCCAAATTGCACCCTAAGAGAAGTTTCACTGATGCTTAATGAAAGGGAGTAATTACTTCCAATGTCTGACATGCATCAGTCTTATTAATACATCATGGAATGAGCTTTACTTTTCTTGTTGCAGTGTGTCATGGTGTTGAGTTGTATTCCACCTGAGGTCCTCCATAACTTCCAGCACTCATCTTGCAGTACTCTTATTTAACCAGTTATTTCTTTTGTTTTTGTTCATTTGATTTCTCCTTCCTTTACTCTTCTTGAGTGAAGAAGTGCTTCATACTTGCCTTTATTGAGTGTCTTTGCTTGTTTAAAGGCTGTTCCTGCAATTCATCAAGACTGTTCTGAATTCCAAAAGAATCTTTTAAAGCATTGGCAACCTTCCCCAGCATTCGCACCTCTGCACTGTCCTCTCTATGAGCCAAGTCATTAGTGAGAATACTGAATCGACCTGGTTTCAGGACAGATCCTTAGGGGACCTCGCTTGATACATCCAGATACACTCAGTACCTGTGGGAGGAAAAACTGGTGTTTGAGCATAAGCTTTGGTCGTAATTCAGAAACAGCAAGGCATTAAGGCAGTTCAGGTAGCCATCTGAAGTGAAGGCTCAGCTTCATAAAACAGGATGAACAGGAAAATACGCATGTGCATCTTCTGCACAAGCCATACCATGCCTTCACCCTGCTCAGCATACAAATGCCACGCACTGCCTTTGCGCCATGATTCCACACAGTACCTCGAAGGGGGTTAAAAATATACATCCTCCTTCAGTTCGAGAAGTAAGAAGAGGATGCAGATGGGTGAGAACTGTTCCAGTGAAGCTCTGCTCTTGCCCGGCGCATAATGAGATCAGAATGCAGGCAGGAATGTGTGGAGGAGTGGAGCTGGCAAGGATTCACCAGCCTGAATTATTCTAAGCCTATTCTATCCCTAATCAAACCTTTTTTTTTTTTTTTTTTTTTTTTTTTTTTTTTTTTTTTTTTTGTGCAAAGGTGCTTTATGGAGATGTTTCTGTCTGAACATAAGATTCAAGCTCTTTTTACCACACCAGCAAATTCTAGTTGACACAACATTGCTCTTTCAGTGAGTTTTTGGTACACTGGGCTTCTTATTGTAGCTTCCTTTGCTATGGTTATTTCAGAGCACTTGGCATTTCCCTGCTATGTAGCCAATTTTCAGGATGCTGGAAAGTATGAAATTGGATCTTTAAAAGGATCTCGGATCATTTTTGATGCTAATATAAATCTAAAAAAAAAACCCCGAACAGAAAAGGGGGTGGGCAGAGCAGTATCACATGAGTTATCCAGACTTGTTTACATCCTGATTTGCAAAAGATACAGCTTGACCTCAATGTAACCTTGCAATCTACACAGGGAGAGGAAATACTATGTAAATTAGAAGAGCCAAAACAAAACAGGCAGACAGAAGCTCAGCGTACAGAACAAGCTGGGAAGGCAGGCTTTGCAAAGACTTTGCTGTGGAGGAGAAATGTGCACAAATTCTTCTTTTTTCCTGGGATGTAAATGGCTGTGAAAAACAACCTCACTAACAACAAAATGGCATGCTGGTTTTACAAGACCGCACCCAATTTCCATAGCATAGAACAGCATGTTTTCCCATACCAACTGTGCTGCAAACCCTGCCCGGGAAGTCATGCCCTAAGGAGGACTGGTTCAGAGCGCCCAGGGAAGTGTGCTTGTGCCCAAGTTTTTTGGCTGCAGTCTAAATGGGTTTTGAAAGATGACAGCGATGTCTTGGGGGCCCTACCACGGGAGCACGGCAATGCACGCCGCTTATGAAATACTTCGTAGCAGTGTATGAATGTTCGTGGTGAGCAAGTCTTGTGTTAGCCTCCTGTATTGGATACAGAAGGGGGAGAAGCATACCAAAGGCTGTGGGTCATCCAGGAGTTTTTCAGCAGTGGTGGGGCCATGAGGTTCACTGTCTCCAGTTCTGCACTGGGACAATGTTTGTGTGGCTGAACTGTGAACTGGACTGAGAAGCAGATTTAGAGGAAAAATGATGTCATTCTTCCAGTCAGTTAAAAGCTTTCCACCCCACTTAGGTTTTTGTCTGGGCTCACAGACACCTGCCTTGGCAGGGCAGGGGGGCTGCTGGCGGCAGGGGGCCCAGCCTGCCTGAGCTGGCAGGAGTATGGCCTCCCCTAACGCTGCGCTTCCACTCCTGAAATTATACCTGTGGCTTGGCCTCTCCACGCTCACAGCGCTTCTTGGTATCGTGTCTGCGTGCCCCGCCGGCACCGTGTTTTAGAGAGCTGAACTACCCAAGGACTTCTCCTACAGAGCGATGCATCTTCACTTTCAAATCCCTTGCAGGATCTGGTGACCACAGAAGTAGCACGAAGGAGGCCACTGGAGCGCGGCAGCCGGCGCAGCACCCAGCTGCAGTTTGGTGCGGCGGCATCCTGAGCGTGTCTTACCACAGCCACGCCGAGCGGCTAGGTGTCTGCGGATGCAGCTTGCTCAGGCACGTCAGCGTGTTAGGAGAATGTTACTCCTTGCCTCGTTATTTGGAATTGATTTCAGGAGAGGGAAAGTGGTTCCCATGCTGACCCCTCTTGGCCCTTGAACCGACAAAACTGTTAATCTCTGACTTTTGATCTCTGGAAGGAGGGAACACAGCAGTTGTGAGCAGTCTTTTAAGCCTGATGGAGTACAATTACCTAGTCCACTGTAGGCAATGGCAGGGCCCTGTAGAAGTGCAGCTTGTAGCCAGAAGCATTTTCACAACCAGCGTAGTTTAGGAGGCAGCAATGAGATAAAATGGGAGCAAAAAAAGAGATAACTGCATGCCCCAGAATTGCCAATATCCTTCCTGAAATCTCCATTAAACAGGTTCTCAACCATATTACTTTACTGAAGTGACTGGGAGAGCTCTTACCTCGCACAAGCATTGTACGATTCCAGGAACAGCAGGTTTTCTTTCACCTGATAACGTCAAATTTCTTGCTCTTGAGGAAATGAGAGTTGTCCATGGAGCAGTGTTGACCTGAGCTGTTCCACTCAAATGTTTCACTCCTTGGATCATCCTGGGCTTACCAGGGGCCGTACTCTTCAAGCCTTTCTGAAGACGATGTGAATGGTCCACTTGGGGGTTAAGTGCTATTCAGAAGGAATAGTGGTGCCAGAATTTGTTCACATTGTTGAGAAATAAGAAAGATAGTATGCGTAATGATGTCTGCTAAACTTTTCATAGCCTTTGCTTGCCTGCTGTCTCCTGCTGATTAAACACTCATACATGCAATGTACACTGTTACTTTTCTTTGTCAGAATACAAACCATCACCATTTAAGTGTAAAATGACATTTTGGTGTATATATATATTTAAGCAAAATATGTTTCCTGCGAATACTAATTGGCATAAGGTACTTGCTTTAAATGCATAGATTTTAATCCTAGAAAGCTTCCTCAGCCATTGAAATGTGTGCTTGTACCAGCAAAATTTGAAAGAAAAAGTAAGTTTGGAAAGAGGAATGAATCTTTTAAAGCAAAGGCAGGGAGCGAAGTTAAGGAACTATTAAGGCAGTCAGGGTTGTCTTTTATTCCATTCCCCTGCAGGTCCACCAGTTTTCAGGGGTTTGTGCACAGGAGAAAATACTATTCTAGAGGAGTGTTGGTGGCCAAGCCTAGCTCACATCTCCAGTACTGCTCTGTAGCACCATGAAACGTGAAAGGAAGCTAACTGAAAAGCAAATGTCTCTCTCCAGTGGAGACCACAGGGTTCAGTTAAGTCTTAAAATCTGGCTTTTCAATTCATTCTCTCTTCGGATTTTGACCATGTGGGAAATCTTTATTCCTACTTGCACAGAAATTTATGAAATAAATGGGAAATGTAGCTTCTTAATATTTAATTTGCTTGGTGATTAAAAGAAATTAGTTTCAACCATTGAGCAGTTTAGCAGACCTCCATTAATTTTTATAAGGAAATATTTGCCTGACTTCTTTCTGTGAATTTATATGAAAAGAATAATTATTAAATCTTCTCTCATCTGTGTGTTTTTGATAAGGACATCTCTAATGTGAATAATCAGAAACTGAATCCTAATTGAATGGTAATGCGTTAAGTGTAATGTAGTCCATACTTCATAAATAACGTGTGGATTGTGGAGTTAAAATAGTGGAATGGCAATGCCCAGAAATATTTTGGATAGAAAATTTATTTTCAGATTTTTGAAGCAACCACACAGAATCGGGAACTTAATTCTGAATTTACTTAAGCATTTAGGTGTTTAAGCCATGTCGACTTACAATGCCTTTGCAAGTCTGTGCCTTTCTTTTTTGAACCATTAGTGAAGAATAGAACTTGTTGCATTCTCTCGGTTTTGAGACAGGGCTGAGATAATTTACAGTGATAACAGTGTCACTGCAGAGCTAAAACATAAAGACCTTTCTTTTGGTATGTGTGTAATGAAAACTGTGATGTTTTCAAACACTGAAAGACCAATGAATCAATATTTCCCCAATGTTTTTCAGACACAGTATGATAAAGTAGTCTTTCAGATTACTGATTTCAGGTTTGTATTAATCTTTTTCATCACACCTTTATAAGTTGTGAAGCAACTTATTGCTTTTTTTTTAGTACACTGAACTGGTAATCTGATCTCACTTTTTGAGACTTAAGCATTGCTCTATAAATATAGCTTTGGGCTAAAAATGATTTTCATTTTTGACAGTTTCCATATGATTTTCATTGTTTGTGCTCACCGCTAAATTATCTCAAAACATTGTACCGTGGCTCAAAATCGGGTCTCTCAGAGAAATGTTTAATTCTTAGGCAACATTTATTCATATATGATTTAATAAGACAGTGCAAGAACTAGATGAATGTAATTTGAAAAATGAAAGTGGAAGGAGAAAATTATTTGCTTTCCAGCCAGAAGTGAAAGGAGCATTTTTTTAACTGCCACCTTCTTTGCCTTCCCTGTGGCTCTTGCGATACCCCAGTGGAGAAGACGTAATGGTGGTGACTCAGCTATGGACAGTGTTCAAAACAACCACCACCAGATGAGTATTGTATGAACCGATTGCTTATGAGTGCTATATATTGCTCATCATCTGTAGGGCTGTACTGGAAGGAGACTGCAATGGAAATCAGGGCTTTTTGTAGTGCAGCCTGCTCAGACCCACACTAAGAGATAATGGCGGCCCCAAGTGCCAACAGGTGAAATAATATGGTAGCTTATAGGTGGCCAGACCTTTTTACCAGATGGGGGAATCTAGAAGACCCTTAAAAGAGTCAGAAATGGGGAATTCTAATTTGCAAGCTATTGCTGCAAGGCTGTCTTTTCCCACTAATAAATCAATGAACCAAGAAGGCAGTAAGTTTTGTCTGAATTTCAGTGGGTAAACAGGGTAAGTAAAGACTGTGTAAAAGACAAGGGGTATGTCGACACTACCACACTGACAGGTCCCCCAGAACTGAGCTGTTGTTGAGCCAGGTGATTCAGGTTCTGCCTGGGCTGGAGCTAGAGCAGCACAGGTCTCAGCGTGGGCTGCAGAGTCTCTCCGAGATGCTGGGTATGGGCTGTGCTAACAGCCCAGCTCCTGCAGTGTAGCACTTCTTGCAGGTGAGACCTACTTAATGGAAAGAAACCTGGAAAAGCCATAAACAAACCGCTCATCACGTGCAATGGACCTCGCCTGCAGCACAGGGCAGGTTTGTGCTGCGCTGGCTTTGCACTGCGCAGGTATTCCTTGCAGTGCGCAACTGTCTCTCTGCCAATATTATTATTATTGATGCCTTAGATCATACTTCCTAACTGTTTTCTGATTCCCCTGTTGAAAAGACTTTTAATCTTCCTTTACGTGCCTTGGTTTAGTACCACAGTTGCACCTACACTTTTGCCCCCATGACAGTGTGTGCCCAGGAGGTTGGGGCATGGCCACTGTCCCCTCCAGAAGAAACTATGTGAGAGAGTGTGTGTGTGTGTGTGTGTGTGTGTATCTCTGTATAGGGACAGCATGGGCAGGCAAACCCATAAAGAATTTAATTAGGTTGAGGATAAGTTTCAAAGAGGATATAAGCCTCTAAAATGTAGACATAAACAGAGCTTGCCATGGGGCATGTGTGTCCTTACGCTGCTGCTGAGGACACTGCAGAGGCAGCCACTGGCTTCTGTCTTAAAGACCAAGCTGTTGGCCAGTGATCATAGCTTGAGACAAGCTCTAAACTCTGCTCCGCTCTTTCAGGCTGCATAATTTTTTTTTCTCCCATGAAACAATAAGGTTTTACTTTTACTTTGGACTTCATCTCAAATTTATGTTGACCATTAGTCATACCCTTTAAATGAATCTATAAATAAAAATCAGACTGCAACTGTGCCCCCTCCCGCCTGCCAGTATACTACATGCTGCAATAAAATGCTTCTCCAGCAAACTCTTGCTTCTTGCTAAATAGTCTGACTCATGTTTTCTGGTTAGGGAAAAGGGAGTGGCTTCCTGCAAGGGCTGCGAACCCCAGTGCAGCTCCATGTGATACAGTGAGTGTGCAGTATGGAAAGGAAAATACAGTGTTTGCTTAGCTTTATGGTTGAAATGTAATTAACGGCAAATGGGTCAAAAGTATGGATTATAAAATCATGGTATAAGTGAAATTCATGTTTTAATAAAGAAGTCCTAAAATGTTTCTTTTTTTAAATCAGCTTAGGGCTATTAAAAAATCGCTCTAGTCTGATGACTGAAAAAGTGCAGACGCATGGAAATATTCTTATAGTTTCCAGATTATTTTCATTCCAAGGTGTTTAGAATAGCTCCATTTTTATTTTAAAATTTTGTTTTGTTTTGGGAGTTATTCTGGGTTAGTAATAATTGCCAAATTTTCTCATATGCCTGATTAAAATGCTAAGATACTTAAATTCAGTTAAATATTTAAATAACCATCTCAGCAAAAAAAATGTGTAAACTCTGTCAGTACATTTTAAAAGTAACAAAGGAACATTTGTGAAAATCCTCCCCCAAAATTAGAGTAATGACAACTTTTTTTTTTACTTTATAGGTGTTGTTTTCTTTCTTTGTTAGATTTTTTTATCAAGCCTTTTGCTACAAGAAAAAGAACCCAGGAATATGCAGGTCTTACTTTGAGTGTTAATATATAAGCCAGCTGTAATCTAAAGGAAGTGGAACCGACCTCTTGCACTCAGGTTGCCTAATATTATCCAATATAAAAAGTCTGAACGTTTCTTTGAGAAGCATTATCATCCCCACAGCTTACAGCAATCTTTATATACTCAGCAAGGAAAACCAACCCAAGAACAAAACAGAAAAGCAAGCCTCCAAGATTACAAACTGGCCTTTACTGGTCCAGTGCCATTCCTTTCAGATTTAACTAAGCTGTGAGATGTTAAAAATCACCATTTCCCTTCACTCGCAGGAGATCCTCAGGGAAATCCAGTCAGCCTGCTAAAATCAGTGAACTCTGCAGAGCCCAGCACATGCAGCACAGGAACGGACATGGAGCAGGGTGCTGAGGATGCCTGGGAGGTCTGGGGAGAGCAAGGTGGCACCATCTTCCCCATCTAGCGTCCCACCTTCAACTTACTCAGCATCTGGTCTTGGTGTTTTGTAACCCCACTTTTGGAGCACTGTGTGTACCCAGCACATGGTGCTAAAAATGCAGTACAATCTTTTGAAGATAATAGCCTTCCCCTGTTGTGAGCTGGTATATATTTTGCCCTGTTCTCCTGTGATGGGAACATGTTTTAAGTAGCAAGGAATCAATCCTCCTCCTGGTATTCAGTCGCAAAAAAGAGCATGGTAGAAGTTGTACATGGCACAAATGTTTTCTTCAACTTGAGCGTTTAAAAATTCAGTCTAGTAATTAATATATGGGGGATTTTAAAAATCCACTCAGAAGTTAGAAGAATTTTGGAATTATGGTGATTAGGCAAGCTCTATTAATTTCCATGCATGTAGGTATTGTGATCTTAGACTACGTGGTCACATTTTGTCTCTGAGAGCCTGCCTGCCACAATGTGCAGGCTGGATGCACAAGGGAGACAAATTAAGATTGCATGTGCAGCTGTAAATGTGACATTTGGAAAGTCTGCAATAGAACAGAAATAGCATTATTTTAATGTAGCTTTTTGTATGCATACAAATGAGCTTGTGGCTGATGTTCACCTCTCAGGTGCTGAGGCTTTGATATTTGTTGTATTTAGTGCCTCCGTACTTGTCACTTCTAGAAACACATGTTAAGCACAGTGGTGGAATGAAGATCCAGTTCCTTGGGTTCTTGCGCCTAGATAAGGTGTGTTTCACTGCACCTTGAATCAAATTATTGTTAATGTTAAAGATACGTTAATTCATTACAAGTCTGGAAATACATGTGCTATTGATTGTGTTCTGCCTTAGTAAGAATTTTTCCCAGTTTTCTGTTCCCTGTTCTCATCTGTAATGTCCTGTCTGCTGAATATTGCTTTTAGGTAGCATTGCTCTGGGTCCAACTGTTTGTAGAATTCAATAAATTGTTCAATGAATACCAGATTTTCTTTTTATAGAAAAAGAAATACTTTTATAAACCTTAACTAGTGACAAAATGACAAAAATAAAATTTGTAAAGCTCATACCTTGTGAGCTCACATTGTGTGAGCATCTTGAAGGATGACTAGAATGATTTAGACATAGTGGCATCCAGCTACTCTATTTGTCTGTGCATGTCTGAGTTACTGAGTATCCCCAACTTGTATGCACAAGCCATGCTTGCACAGAAGGGATACATATACATCAAAGGTTTTGAAATCTGGGCTTTGAATGATAAAATAATAAACAAATATTAGCCTGTTTGTTGATAATAGAATGCAAAATTGGATTAGACAATAACATCTCTTTGAAAGAACACATTTGTTAATTATATATTAGGAAGTTTTTTAAAAAAGACATTGTGAAAACTGAAGTCAAAACCTCACCTTGTGTAGAATCTGCTTAGATAACTATGTATAGGAAAAGTGGGGTGGTGGGGTAGTAGCACAAAGAGATAAGCTTCGGGGAATGGAAAAATAACATTTCTTGGCTCTGCTACCTATGCTTAGATGAATGCTACTGACTTAATGGGAGGAGAAAGTGATAAGGAAGGTAGTGGCTGCTGGGAAACGTGAGCTGCTTTACTCCAAGCCAGTAGCCCTCAGGGTGGATTTGCAAGGTCCTAGATGAGCTTGGAAGACATTAGCCTCTCTTGGCATGGTGAAAGGAGAGATGGAGGAGATGTGGGAATGGCATGTTTTACAGTGTTGCTGGACCAGCCATAGTCAGACCTCACAGGTCTTCTTGCTTATTTTCACCTGCACTGCCTTTGCATGCTCTAGAGCAGCCATAAATCTGTGCACAATCTGTTACTTTCTTCAAAACCAAATACTTCCCCATTCATATCACTTAATACAAGTTCAATCAATACACTATGAAATGCGTTACTAAGGTGTACGTTGTGACAATTGTTCTATTATTTTGATTGCATTAAAAAGCTGCACTTGGAATATCCAAAAAGATACTGCACGTATTTTCTGTCCTCTGTTATCACGGCCATTGCTTAATTCCTTAATGAAGATACAAATGGCTTGTTCCACTATGGGAAGGGAAAAGAACATTGTCTGACCATATGGTGTCATCTCCATACAGGAAGTTTAAAACAGAGTGAAACTGTTTCTCATAGATATGACAAAAAGTGAAAGCATTTTACCACAAAGTGATGAATTTTTTTTGAAGAAGGTGCTCTTAATCCCAGAAACAACATAAGCATGACATGATGTGGCAGTTACCATGGCAACTAATTATTTTTTTATTGAACAACAAGAATAAGCACAATAGCTTCACAAAACCCAGCATATCTTGGCAAGCAAGTTAAAATATCCCGGGGCATCATCAACATGTGCAGTTATCGTTTTTAGTTTCCTTTTTTTTTTCTTTCAGAGATTTTTTATTTTTTGGAATATGAACAAATACATTTGATTATGGGCCAGAAAAGGTATGTTACTTTCTCATCTGACTTCTTCCTTTACTGAAATCTCCTCTCGACATTGTTGCACTACTGATGCGTCGTGGTCATTTAAGTTACAATAGGAGATGTCTGCCTTGGTTATGCACTTGAATTGATGAGCCCACATTACAGGAGTAAGGAGTGAAAGGTTGACAATTTAGCTGACAGGAGAACATGACAAGGAAAACGGAACAGATGGGGGCCTTGAAAATACCATTCTCTAGAAGTATGTGGAATCAATTTAATCCACAATAATAGTACAATGAAGAATCTTATTCTGTAATTACGAGACTGAAAGAGAGATGGTTTTGATCCAGATATTATTGATTTAGTAGACTGTGGTTAATAAAGTAATTCAGAAATTGTAGTGTCTGATTCAAGCCTGGCTGAAGTCAACTGCACTTTCTTTTATTTAGAGACCCTTTTAATAAATTGGAATGAACTTTAATGAACATCACACTGAATACGAGTCAAGGGTGATGTACTGATGTTACCAAAGTTGATGGAATTTTTGCTGTGTTTGCACGGTGTTGTGCAGATAGAGAGGCAAGGGGAAAGACCATGACACGGTTCTTCCTTTAACATCTAGAACTATGTGGGTTTGGATAGATTACTGCAGAAATACTAATGTTTGCAGTAGCAAGTATCACAGTGAGTGAAGATTCTCATCCTATGATGGTTTGCCTGTATATAATTCAGTTTGTATAACTCACTATGCTAAATTCATACTCTCACTCCTGTTATTGCAGACCATTTCGAAGGCAAATGTAATATTAGCCTCAATAGCAGTATTGCTGCTATAGTTTCAATTATGCATGCAGGCTCATCTGAGGACAAATTAGATATACTGCCAAAGCCAAAACATTTCAGGAATTTTTCCATCTCTATTTGATATATTAGAGTGAAAGAAGAAAATATCCACCTTGGTTCTACCATTTAGGGTGACCTTATAACTGACTATCACTGGTTTAATTCTAGCCTCAATTAGGGAAAAAAAATGGTCCCTCAACCACATATTCAACCTCAAAGTCAATATTTTGGTTTGGTTCAGAGCCGGTTGTGTTAAACAAGTTAAGGTCAGATTTAGTCTGGAGAGGCTGCAAAATTACAGGATCAAATGACACATGATGTACTGTGAAACTGAATTGCATTGGAGGTTGCATAAACAGAATTAATACTGCTTAGCATTGCTCCAACATCTGAAGCAGTAAGAAATCAGAGTGAACGTGGCTGAGATCTCCGTCTGTAGTAAAAGTGCAGTTGTGTGATGGAGGATTGAATAAGACCTGCCAGGAAGGCTCGCATCTCACAGGAGGTGGTGCTCATGTTCAGGAGGGTCTTTTTCTTTGAGTCATGGCTGAATCAACAGGCCCGCCTGTGGATTAGGGGAAATGGCTGCTGAAAGGAGCAGGACAAAATAGCCATTGTCGTGCTGTCACTGCTGGCTGTCTTTTCGCTGGAACACAAAAGAGAGACTTACTTGTTCACTGCTGTTGAAGATTTAGTGGTTCTGTTTGTAGCGTAGGGAGTGCCAATTTAAGTGCCCCGCACCAATTCTGACTGAGATGAATTAATTCTGCTGACCCAAAAATGCTCCTGAGAAGCTCCGTCTGACTGTGCTAGTAAGAGTGACCAACTTTGGTTAAGATCAGTGTAGCAAGTTACTAATTTTGGTAGTTAGTGCCTAGAAAGTCCGTATTTGCTTCTGCTGATATGGATACAGAGACGGCAACCTCTGAGGAATGGGAGAGATAGAATAGTTTGTGGGGTGTTAGAAATTCTCATATCCCTTTAGGATGAATAGCTGGAGTTTCCCACTAGTTTTGTCAAGCACCTGATTCTTCAGTTGTTAGTGAGTACATGTAAGTAGGATGATGGTGAAGAAACTCCTCACGTGTTCTCTGTGTATGAAAAGACTTGGCTGTGTGATCCTCGGGGGAGAAAGCAAGACTGGGAAATAGTGCTAGCTGGAAGACTAAAATGTTGACACCCCCCCCCCAGTGAAAGTAATTTTAAAATTTATGTAAATAGTTGAATTTCCATTCATAAATACTTGTGTTTATGAATTATATCTCAGTGAAACTCTGGATGTTAAGATGGCAAAAGTACTTGGTCCCGTTGATCTGATTTTCTATAGCAAAGCCTGGAGTGTGAAAAACTGTTTTCAGAAAGATGCCTCCTCCTTTCTAAAAGCCGTAAATGGGATAGTGGCCTGTGCAGAAATACTGGTTTCATTCATGAAATGTAGAGTATTTGGCAAAATAACACAGAAGCCAGTAGACGTATAGTTCTGTGATGACAAACTATAAAGATAAACAAGTCTTTGTGGAATTTGCAATTAAAAGGAATCATTTGTTAGAAAGATGCGTGCTTTCTCAAGCTTTTTCATTTTCTTTCTGGCACTCTGTACGAGGTACTTGAGACACCACTAGCACAGCAATGCCTGGACGAGTCTCTGAGAGCTGAAATTGCGGCACAAAGGGTGGGAGACTGGGCTGAGAGGATCTGTGTAACTATATGGGTACGCACCAGCTGAGAATGTAATTCTAAGTGTGGGTTGAGGTGGTCATAGCTCAAAAATAAATTTATTTTCATCATTGAACTAAACCCATGCAGGCAGTAGATGTTGATTTCACATTCCTCAGCCAGCACTCATGAGAGTGATCCCTACCATACGTGTAGGCAACAAAAGTCAACTCTTGAGCGAGTACAGGTTGTGGGTCAGACTGTCATTGACTTTTTCACTTGCCTAACACGATTATATTGTATCTGGGAGTGGGATGCTGACAGCGTTTTTTCGTTGTTGCTGTCGGAGGACAAGGACAATAGGCTGCAAATTAGAAGTTCAGGGCAAATCAGTTATGTTATGTTTAAACATTATTTTGAAATGGAATATAACATGACATAATGTTATAAGGAAACAGATTAGACTGCCCAGTCACCTTTATACCATGCTGGCAGGGATGGGGCCTTGGAGGAATAGCATATTACATTATGTTTATGCCCAACTCAATTTTCTTTTACAGTATCTTAACTTTAAAGGTGCTTTTGTTGTAAATGAGAATCAGGAGCTGAGAATTTTTTGCTGATTATTTTCTTTGGGATTTTCTTCTGTATTGAAGTGCTAAGAATGCAATATCCAGTGCCATATTATCATACAGCTGACTTTCTTACAGATCGGTACCTGGCTTCATATTTACCAGAAGAAATACTTGGCTTTATCACACAGGTTTTTGCGGAGAGATTTAGTCCTGTAGCTAAGTGACATGATCTTTGTATCACTTATAATTAGTGTAAGAAAACTTTATGGGGAAAATAGTGTCTTGCCTACAGGACCAAGAATTTTTTCAGTAGAGGTCTATGATAGAGCTGGATTTTTCTGATAATAAATATCAGACAATATAGAAAGAGTTATGAAGATCTGTTCCTAAAAGGGTAAATGGCATGCAGGGAATTACAGCACTCCTGCTGTAAGGCCAAAAATGTCTTGACTTCATACTATTTTAACTAGAAATGCATCTGAGGATGTTGCAACACAGAAGAAGGAAACTAGACTAGAATCATATAAGTTGTAAGTAAAATAATAATACAGTACTTCTCAGTGATACATATTCCCTTCCCTTCCCTTCCCAACCTGGAAATCGTCATTTACCACAAATTTCTCTCCCTTCCAAAGGATTTTAAAAGGGATGTAGCAATAAGGGATGTAGCTGAAGTGTGGCAAAAAACACAAGCGTCAACTTTGGCAAGTAAAGGTTTACATCTACTTGAAAATTCTGCTGAGTATTATAGCTTAGACCTGCTCTGTTTAAATCACATTGTGGATATATCTATACTGCAGTGTAGTGGAAAATACCCAAACTAATGTTAATCTAGTTGCTCATATACCAATAGCAGTCTAGCTATGGAGACACTTAGTACCAAGTACCTAATTAGCTGACACTGAGCTCCATGCTGCTTCGGGCAGAACACTGTGGATGCACTATGAATGCGTTACCTACATCATTTAATGTTAATTCAGAAAACTGCATCATTGCATGAGTAATGACAGTTGTAGGCTGTGTCTTTTGACAGCCATGTATTTTCTGAAGCAAACCCCTCTCCTGCATAGGAGTAGAGGAGACTGTTGATTATCTGTAGAAGAGGCGTTTGCTGGCAGGGAAGGAGCTCTGCATGCTCTCAGACTTAAAAGTATCTCCACCAAAGCCTTCAGTTTTCTTTAGAGATCTATAAAGTAGCCCTTCTGGGCCCGTATGTGATGTGAAACCATACTTCCAGTTGTTCCTGAGTGCCCTCCAGGAAAAGTTTGAACTGGCGGACAAATCTCATGTTGTTAGCACTTGCTTTACTTTTCAAGAACTGTAATTAGGCACTCAGATACTGAGGCGATGACTATTCCAAACTGATTAAAGCAGCACAATGAATTGCCTCAGCAGCGTGTTTTGGAGGAGTAATTTTTCCTCCTACCCTCTGCCTCCTACTCTGAAGTTTGTAGAAGATCCTGTGTATATTACAGCAAAAGTGTGGCATGCACTGATTGTGCTGAGGGAATTTTCTCACAGGCAGCCACCAAGTACACTTCTGTGGCAACAAATAAGGACTGTAGTGAAAGAGAAAATTTTCTCTTTTATTTGAACTTCAGCTGGGGTCAAAGCAGTGAAAGATGCTGAGCAGTCTTGTTTTAGCCTTTTAGAGCACTTAACTGTGTGCTTTGGAGGCAAGTCTATGTCCAGTCCCATTGACATCAGTGGCACTTTGCAGCATTTAGGCCAGTGCATTTCCACCTAACTGGATCAGGCCTTTGACATACAACTGCTTTTGCTATTACCTAAATATGGGTTAGGAAAACCCACCACAGCTGGTTCATTTGTCACTTCAAGAGCCAGCCAACATAGCCAGAAGTGAGCTTTTGTCTGCAGGGAGGACTTGTAATACTGAACAGTGTGAGTGGTGGCACGAGCTCAGGTCCTCCTCAGAGGTGTCCTGGTTTCAGCTGGGATAGAGTTAGTTTTCTTCCTAGTAGCTGGTCAGTGCTGTGTTTTGGATTTAGTATGAGAATAACATTGACAACACACTGATGTTTTAGTTATTGCTAAGTAGTGCTTACACTAGTCAAGGACTTTTCCAGCCTCCCATGCTCTGCCAGGTGCACAAGAAGCTGGGAGTGGGCACAGCCAGGACAGCTGACCCAACTGGCCAAAGAGATATTCCATACCATATGACATCATGCTCAGTGTATTAAGTGTGGGGAGCTGGCCAGGGGGCAGCGATCGTGGCTTGGGGACTGGCGGGGCATCAGTCGGCAGGTGGTGAGTGGTTGCATCACTTTTTTTCCCCTGGGTTTTGCTTCTCTCTCTCTCTCACTCATTGTTTTCCTTTTCATTACATTATTATTATTATTATTATTGTTGTTGTTGTTGTTAAATATTTCCATTATTAAACTGTTCTTACCTCAACCCACAACTTTTCTTACTTTTGCCCTTCCAATTCTCTCCGCCATCCCACTGGGGTGGGGGGGTGCATGAGCGGCTGTGTGGTGTTTAGCTGCTTGCCAGGTTAGACCACAACAGAGGTGATGTGAGTAGTGCAACTCACTGAGTCACTGTCACACCTTTAGGTCTTGTCCCACAGGGGCTTCCTGTGCTGGACAGTATATGTGGTTATATTCACATGGAAAAACATCCCCTTTCCATAAGGCTCCTTAAGAACTAGCCCTAGCAGGCTGCACCTGATTAATTTAAAAGGTGATTATCATAATCTGTAACACTCTTCTTGGACTGCAGACATTGCAAGGACAAATGAGAGCAGAATCTGGCCTGTGAACTGTAGTTTACAGATAATATAGTATTAAATTGAAATGTCATTTATCAGAGGAGCCCTTAGAAACAGCTTCTGAAATCACAATATTTGGAAGAGCAGCAGCCAGTCAAGAATAGGCATGTGCTCCATCCTGTGCATGGAGGTGCGAAGCTGGCATGCTCGTCACCCTTCCCATCTGTGCACTCCTTACTGAGTAGAGACCCATTGCAATAACCTCATTGAAGTAAGGCATGGATACCTCTAGCCTTGTCCTCATATGACAGTTGAAGTAAGAGGTTGCTCCTCCTGCCCTGGGCGCTCTGCTTGGGACTAACTAATCTGCAGGTTAAGAGACACATTCCCCCTTACAGGACTCTCTGGAACTGCCCCATTCTCTACAAAACACAGCAAGCAGCCATGGGTCCATAAGGCATTTTTGAGTCCTTAGCATTTCCTCAGTCTCCTATGAGCTGGGCAAGAACACAGTGAGAGTGTATGGACTTGGATGTGCAAAGCACAGGGTCAAACACGGAGGAGTTGCTGATTTAGTGTTAATCCCGTAACCAAGACTTACGAATTAGAGAATACCCCACAGTCGGTGCATATTTTTCAAAGTAAGATATATTTACAAATGCACACATACACATATAAAAATGTTATTTATTTCATTAAGGACATTCATTGTCATCTTGAAGTATTGAACATTTAATGCAAAACACCAAAGGAGGTTATGAAAAGGAATGTTTAATCCTAATATTGTTGAAGCATTTCTTAGCATCTACTATTTTAAGCATTACAAAGGGTCAAGAGAAGAGCTCAGGATCAGCTCTATGCTTAGAATTTTTTTGGCAGGATGGAGTTGACTGAACACTTCAGCTAAGCAAGGAAGATGGGGGGGTTCAACATGAAAAATTGGAGTTGACATTTCTGGGCAGCCTTAATGAGACGCAGGCACGGGTCAATTCTCTTGATGACGTATCAAGCTCAGAATCACATGGAACCAAACCCCAGTGTATATTGGTTGAGAGTGTGGAGCTTTAGATGAAGTTTAATTGCAGTTTAGCAACTTCTGGAACATTAAAGAATAAGGCAGTTATCCATGTTATTCTGTAAGCCTGGGGTGGCTAAAGCAAATGAGTAAGTACATCATATTAGTGTTTTCATTTATATACAATATGAATGTGTATGTGAAGGTGTGTTTTTATGTGTACGTGCACACATACCCAAGGTTACATAGTCATCTCTCTAGAATATCTGCAAGAGTTATTCAATGACATTTTATTAGATCAGTTCTTCCCTTTCATTAACATATTTTTCTATATGACACGATACAACAATAATATGCAAAAAAAATCTCAGAGCATAAAGAATGCAAAGATCTGTATAAATTAACAGAAAGCAGCATAATGCTTTGGTCAGTTACCTCACACCTCTTTTAACACTTTGAAGAAAATAGGCAAAGGATAATGAGAACAGCAATGGAAACTCTTGGAGGCTGCAATTGTAGTTAATACCCACTAAATCCCTACATTTCAGTGCCTAGTAAAATGTTATAGGCTACTATGTTTTTTGTCAACATGGATTTTATAGACCACTTTAATGATGTGCAAACCTTTTACAATTAATAAGCAATTATTAGCCTGTTAAGGAAGTTGCACAAGACTGCGGACTTTGTCTGATAGTTTACTCATTTTGTAGACAAATATGTTGTCAGCCGTTAGGTATAGGTCCTAGAGAGATTCCTTTGGAGGCGCGTACAAATCACTACTCAGAACAGTGAAATTCACCCCATTATTGACTGAGATTAAAAACCAAACAACCTCTATGGGGATCGAAAGGTGCATCTGCTATTTGAAAGGCATAGTTTAGTGCTCCATAAATTCAAACATCATCACTCATGCAATCTTTGGAATCAATATTTGAATAAGCAATTGTCACATCTGCCACTGCTGCATGGAGTAATTGAAAGTCATTGGTTTTAAGGGGTTCCACTGGCAACGTAGAGTCAATGTGCATTGATATGTTTTCTCTAATCAATAATGTGGGCAATAGTCAGTCTTCTTGGCTGATAAGCACATCTGCAAGTTAAAATCACATTGTTTTACTATTAGTTTTAGTATATACAATGTCACCTTTTATGGAAAGTAGGTCCATATCCAAAGAGGGATAATGATAAAAGCATTAGAAAGAGAGACAGGTTCAGTTGACATATTTGTTATTTCTTTTGCTAAGGGTAAATTTTGCAGGGTACTAGCAGATCTTCCCTGACAGACTATAAGCAATAAAACAATTACTAGAAAGAGTGGCTCTTGTGTAATTCAAAAGGAAAATAACAGCAGATGAAAAAAGCAGCAGGAAACCCCACATGGGGAAAAGTGCCTTGTGTTGTTGACACACTGAAGTGTTTCCTTCATGCTTTTGTGGAGATACGTTTAATTTGGGAACAGTGTTCCCAAAAATGGCTAAAACCCCTCTGCAGTCCATCTGTGTGCCATCTCAGAGCGGCTCTGCCCAGGGACAGGAGAGCCAGGCTCTGCCGTGGGCTTCAGCAGGGCTTTTGGGTGCAGAGCCCAGCTTCCCAGCTGAGCAGCGGCTTGTGGGGCTCTTGGTGGCTTGCCCCACCCAGCAGTCAGATGTGGAAATACCTCCAGTTGTTCTTGGCAGTTCGATGTGTCCCTTGGCTGAAGCTGTAAGTCTCTGTTTTGCTTCTGATTCCTCCTCCAACTAGCCTGCCTGGGCTTCACTGGCTGTCTTTGATCCCTTTTGCAAATCCTGCTTGTCGTACATGTGCCCTGGCTTCCTGACCCTTTGCTTGGCTTCTCTTCATGCTTTCTACTTATCCTTTGGCTCAGTAGTTTTGGGTTTCTTGGCCCAAAGTGTGATCATGCCTTCCTGTTTAAACCCTTGGCTGAGCCAAACTCTTTTTTTGTCTTCTCTGGTTTTGAGCAGAGATATATCTCCCTGTGTATCTGCACCTGCTTCCAATCCCAGCCCTAGCCTGGCTCAGACCCGCAGGACCTGACCACCCATGTCCTGCCTGCCAGTCTTCAATATTCGGTAAGATCAGTGGTTTTACGTGTGGGGATGTAAAAAAAGGATGTCTCCCTCTGCAGATCATTTTGAGTTTGTTGTAAAAGTTGGGCATATAACATGGTATATCCGCACAGATGTGGTTATGTCTATGCTGTTGGCTTAAATAGTCCCCATATATAAAACATGGCTTATGCATTAGGGAAAATATTTCCAGGTATCTTTTAAACTGAAAAACATTTTTCATATTGCTTTGTATTTGAAGACTTAATATAATATTCTATAAGAATATAATATCCTATAACTCCTCCACTGTTGCACACATGCCCACATTTTCGGTAGATCATGTGATACCATGGGCCAGAAAAGCACCCGAAAAAGCAGAGAATCAGTTGGTCTCAAACATCATCACCCTCACATCCTGCAGTGAGCTTCTGAGTGGAGGATTTAGCACCCAGTAGAGTGAATGTCTCCTACTGTAATCACAAAACTTCGTCACTATTTCAAATGAGATAGAAGCGATACGTGGGAGTTGTGCTGGGGTTGTTTGTATCCATCTCCCCAAGCATGACTGGAAGTGGAGAAGGAACTGGCTCTTGGGAAGGCCCTTCTGGTGCGGTGGCACTGCAGGTTGTCCTCAGCTGCCACCAGAAGACAAAGACCTCTCAGGAGGGTGCTCTGGCCTCCACATGCACTCAAGTGGGTGGGTTTTCTTAAAGTGAAGCCTGCTTGGCTGCATCCCTTGTGCTAGCAAACTCTCCCATTGTTTTTGATGCTCCGAGGAGCTGGGTTTCTTACAGATCTTAAGATGGTGTCTATGGAAAAGTGTGGTTTTGGCACTAGAGGCCTCAATCTTGATCCTTATGGGTCCCTTCCAACTTGAGATATTCTGTGATCTCTGGCGTTGACCAAGATGTTATCTGTAGCAGGGGGCTGCCAACAGGGCTGTGTTCAATGCATCGAGGAGCAGGAGGGCAGCAGCAATCAGAAGTGATGGCCTGCCATGTATAATGCCACTTATATGAAAATAACCAATGACTGTGTCTGAAATGAATCATCCATAAGCTGAAGGTTTGATGTGCCAAATTTTAAAGGTATAAGCTAGAGGAAAAACATGTTCTCTATAGACACAAATTAAGCTATTTTACTCTGGCTCTGTGTCATCGTTGTTTTTGTTTTTTACTTGAGCAAGAGACTGTTCTGACTCAGACTTTAATTTGCAAATGTGTTTCCAATATGCCTTGGTGAACACAGCATAATGCGTATAAATAGATTCTTACTATGAAGCAGAGTGCCAACATGTAACCCAAATCCTTGTGTTTAGGCTTTACATCTAATTTTTAGATGTTCACTTTTCCAAGATGGATTTTTTTTTAATGGAATAACTTCATAGTCGAGCCCAATAATTCTGGCATTAAATATACCTAAAGAACTTCACATGTATGCTGAGTACAGCGGTTCTGGGGAATGGCGTTTGGATTGCACTGAAGTTTAGTAATATGAAACAATAACTTAGAGCTAAAAAATCCTGGAAGTAAAGAAAAATGTAGTACTTTGAAATTTAATTATATTACAAAAATAAAATGCCAGTGCTAAGTTAAATTCATGAATTACATTTATTGGATTTACCAGTATGAACTAGAATTGCACAGCCAGCTTCAGAGGTGGCTAAAGATGCAGTTTACAGCTCTGATGGGTTAACTGCAGTGGTTTAAAGAACTGTCACTCCAGTTGTCCCACCCACCGCTCTACAGGTATCCATGTATCATCAGCAGTGGTTTAAAGTAACACCCTGGGCAGTAAGCTGTGGCATCTCAAGCGTAACTACATCCCATTTGGCTGACATTAACCTCTGGCAGAAGGATGAGGTAGAGACCTAGAAACACTGATGTTTTAAACTGCCACTCCTAAATCTACCAGAGCTTGACTCGCAAAGCTCTTTCATCTTCTTCTGACCTTAGGAATGCATCTAGGCTCACGTAGGATGAGGACTTGAGCATGTAGATGCTTAGGCCTTTGCAGATCAAACTCAGAATGGATAGATATGACAGATATGTCAAGAGACAGGAATTTTGTGGATGAAATGTGCAGTAGATGTCAGAATCCAATGATATTGGTGGACTGTTTTCAACTGACTGCAGTGGTTTTTAAATCTAGTATTATGAATGTGTATTTTTATTCACTATAAAATGCTCCAGAAAGAAAGTAGAGAGTTTTGTGCAAAGCCAGCTCTATATATTTGAAAGTGAGGTCATAATTACCCATACTTATTAATACCATAAAAAATAGTTTACGCTTTATCAAGGCATATATTTGAGCTTATCAGTCTATGAAAATATTTCTTTTATCAGCATAAACTAGGTGGAAAAATATCTTAGTAAGAAAAAAGAAAAATTCTTTCCAGGGATTGGTGATACTATGAATTGTCATGCTCGGGGTAATACTTCTGTGAACTAACAGGTAAGCAACCTTGGAAAACTCAAAGTTAAGAAGAAATACAAAAATCGATGGTTTAATGTGCAAACCATTTTTGTGTGTTGTTAGAATTAGGCCAAATTAGTCTTTCTTTGGCTTTACTGTACTACCAGCTTTCACACTTTTATCATGAATGATGAAATACTGATGTTTGTAGAAGCTCATCCTTTAAATAAAAATCTTAGCTTTTACTTCAGAAAACAGATTTATGGCTGGATAAAAAAGCTTTAAATATGACCAGTGTTTATACAAAAATAATCTAGAACCACACAACAGAACTAGACCAGTCATATATCTTTTTGGTAATTCACTAATTCATATCAGAATCTTATTAGGCAAACAAGACCAAGATTCAATCACTCATTCCCGATGATTATGTCCAGGTGCTGTGATCAAACTATATGTAACAGCTGGAGAAGCTGAGTGTGGTAGTGGGTTGGGAATCTAAATGTAGGCTGTGATTTGTAGTCAAGGGGAAGGAGAGGAAAGTGGAGATGCTAATGTACACATGCCTGTGAAGTACCCAACCAATGTCAATGGCCAGAGCAGAATGAGGGGCAAGGCCAAAGAGAGACACCCCCAAAATTTCTAAGTTTGTCTCATGATTTTGAGGGGCTTGGTTTGTGATTCTTACAGTACATGGCAATGCCGTACTTATGTGACTAGTTACGTTGTCCTTCAAGTAAATATATGTTTAAATTTTCTTAGGGGATGACGTTAGGCATTGCACAATAGATTATTTCTACAATAGCTAGAACAGCTCCCATACCGAAACTATTCTCTTAGAATAATGTCCCTTTATTTGTATCTGCCTTAGACTGCTTTTGAAACAGCCACACATTTCTTGTGCCTAAACATTTTTGTCACTGCTTGTTTTCTGTATGGTATAACATGTCCGGAAGATTCGTGTTTATCCTCTGATTGTCCATTATCAATTTTAAATCTGAACAGCACGTGCACAGCAATTTGTCCCTGCCTCTGGCAGCAGATTGTCAAGAAGGATTATAAAGTATTGCACTGTCTTACATGGTAAAAGCTATTCTACTATTTAGGTGAAATTATTTGATTAGCTCAGGAAACTAATAGTTCATAAATAATTGAAGTCTAAATTCAGCCCTTCAATTGGATAAGGTTCAGTACCGTGAGAGATTATATATGCTTCAGTTTTGTCACTGAGGACTTGAAAATATACTGTGTAGATATCAAAGAGCTGTCAAGCAAGATTTCTAACAGGCTGAGTGCATTGAGAAAAGAGTTAGTTAAAGTCTAAGCATGAGTGATAGTGTTTGCATAGTAAAGCAGTGATTATAGCACTGCTGGTCTGTAAGGATATGACTAATGTTATACTGAGCTAGTAATGCTTATGAAGCTTGAAAAAAATGCACAACACAAATTATTTTTCTCTCCTGAAAACGACATTTGAAATCTACCCAGAGAAACTGAATTGGTTCCCACATGAAGCCCTGCAGGGAAGAAAATATATGCCAAAGGCAGACAGGAGGAAAGTATAGTTGTTCACAAACGTATTACTACTACTCAGCTTGGCTTTCAGTACACAGTGACGTTTTGTGGACAGTCAGCTGCTGGAGGTCCTACTGGTAGAGTCTTCAGAGCATCCATTTGGCTTTTCTGATCTGAACTGCATGGAGAGGTTTCCTGTCATTTGCTAGCACTCAACCCTCAAGCATGGGTGTGCTTTTAAAGTGGTGGCTGTTCGCTGCACAATCAGTGTGCCATGGTGAAAATCATCTGGACAATTTAAGAGAGTAACTCGTAATGAAGATGAGTGAAACTTGGGGTCATTCTCTTAGAAAGGTGGGAAGAATCTTTCCCATGGACTCGCTGCACTATTGTGCTATCTGCAAGCTAAGGCAGGGGCTGAGCAGCGTGCTCTGGACTCCTGACTTCCTGAATAGTCTTGGCAGGGATACCTGGCCATGGAAAGGGAAATTTTTAGAAAAAACATGAGTAGTTTGTAGTCTAGATAGAGATTAGATAGTAATTTTCGGGTGAAAATGATGAGTTGAAGGTGCCTTCCCAGTGAGCCTTCTCTTCAGGACAGGATTTTTTCCTGTCTCTCTGTATTATTTATAGATTGTGATTCCTACCAGTAGTGAAAAGCAAGTTTTTTTAAAAAAGAATTTTAAGTCTTAAAATGATAATGATGCTTCAAAAATATTATGTTTGTGTTACTTTCTTCGTCAACAAATTTGAGGTCATCAGGTGAAAGGTAAACTAAAAATACAAAATAAAGGGTCATTGTCAGTCAATATTTTGGCATCCTTTCATTTGCTATATAGCTTTATAGAAAAGTGGTTGGTTGCTTTTTATTTCTTTCTCCACCTATCCTGATTTTCAAGTGCTGTTTAGATAATCGGGGTAGTTAGTGAGCATCTGCAATATAAACACTCTTTTTTATTGGGTAGGTATAGAGGAAGATGAGTCCTAATGAAGCTGGTATGCTGGGAAGGAGAAAGTAGGGGATTGTAAAGCTACACTGACAGAGTAGAACAAGACTTTTCAAAAGTGTAGTTAATTTCATCTTGTTTCTCTAAAGATTATGACAGAGGAGCTTGTTGGGAGGCTGGCCTAGGTCAAAATTCCTAGTCCTGAGAGGAGCGGTGATGAGACCACCAGCTGGAGAGGCATCCCTCGCCCCGCACACTGGGGCCATGCTGTTCAGAGCAAGCACGCAGGTCACCAAACAAGCGATGGGAGGCAGAGGTTTGCCCAGATTGCCCATGTTGCTCCAGAAGCTGGCCCCTGCCCTCCTGCAGCACGGGGTGGGTGAGGAAGCCAAAACTGCTTCTTGTTTGAGACACCTGCAGCCTGTAAACCAATTTACCTGGGCACAGAGCAGACTCTGCTGACTGAAAGGGTCAGACTGTGAACGCTCCCAAGAATTCTAAAGTTCACTTAGACTGGAGATTTGGAGTGCGTTTGTAATTAAAATTGAGAGATTTCCCTTGGAAGTGGAGGTTGTTTTGATACCTGGTTCAGCTCTCTTGTGGATTCTCTTTCTCTTGTGGTTGTTTTTTAATGACCGATGTAACTGTATCTTAGGAAGGCAGGTCTAGGCATATTGCCTGAAGACTCCAGGACTGGAGGGGTAGATACAGGGGGGTAGATATGATGTAATCGTACTGATTTTAGGTGTATTTCTTTAATAAATGTTGGGGTTATAGGAATACCCTGGGATCTAATAAAGCAGAAGCTCCTGGTGCACTTTTCCTGAATGACATGCAAAACTATGAGAAGGGAGGTAGGTAGACTACGTCCCAAAGATGTTTATGATCAAGGCATTGTTAGCAAGACTAGAGAAAATGCTATATGCAGAGCATTTATGGAACTGAATTGCCAACTGTATGTTGGCTTCTATAAAGAAACCACGCAGGTGGTGTCATTAGAGAAAAGTTTTTAAATGCCTGGTGTATTAAGGCCATTCTGGTTTCCTCCGAGGTGCTGATTTCTTGACTTCAGATGGCTAGCATGTAAGCCAGAACTTCAAACCTTATAATCAGGAAAGAGAGGAGAGATAGCTTTTGCCTCCTGAATTTTGGTTTTGAAATAGAAGAGTATTTTAAGTCAAGAATACCTCTTCAGGACATCCCAATATCTGAGAGTCATAATATCACAGACAACTTGAGTTGGGTACAGATCTTCTTGGCATGTTGATAATCTTGGAGCTTTTCTTTTATCATGGAGCTGGAGAGTCAGTGCAGAAACTCCCCAACCATCTGTATCAGAAAATTTATTTCAGATGGAGTTGTAAGTAGGGGTCCAGTTTTAGAAAGCCTTAAACCTGACCTTTAAAAGGTGCTATTTCAAACTTCTTCAGTAATTGTGCCTCTGGAAAGCTTCATTCCTGCACCTCTCTCTCATCTGCACAGTCCTGCCATCTGTGATCATCTAATTGATTTTGGTGGGATTTGAAGTTTATTACTCTTGGATTGTGTGGGGTTTTAGTTGTCTGATTTCTGTGTTTTCTTGGTAAATGCCTGCAACAGTAAATTCTTCCTTACCTCAGAGTGGTTTGCCATATTCTCACAACCTGGTTACCAGCCTTTGAGTAATAAATGCTCCTTAACCATTCTGAAAACAAAGATGCTACCCAGACAGGTACTGAGGATTGACACACACACACATTTTTTCCTCTCTGCACTTGATTTATCTTTGTATTGTTCTTGTGTAATTTGAAGAATCTCTTTGAAGGTATATTTTGGGATTGATTATATTTTTTTTTCCTCGCAATTTCTTCAACTCTTAGTTAAAAATGCTAGATGGTGATAGTAAATAAAGGAAAATCAATATCAAGATGAACAATTTTAAGCTTATTAGTATACATTCAATTAGGTATTTTTAGTTATTCAGAGCAAAGGTACTTCAGTTAAAGGAAGCTTTAAGTTTTATTTTTTAAAATCTCAGAAGAAATATGCACCATTTTCACTTTTATTTCCCTTCATGCCAAACACATGTAATCCAGTCTTTTCTGGAGTTCGAGCAATTAATTCCTACCGCCCCTTATTCACTCACAGATAAAACAGCATACAATAGGGTCTTTCCTCCACAGTACATTTAGTGTGCCAAAAATAATGTCTACTTGCAAACACAAGTGTCTACAGAAGGATTATTTCTGAAGAAAAAATGAAATACTGGTGCCTATTAAAACACAGTAATGGGAATGCAACTGATGCAATAAGACTTAATTTTGTTTTAAAGTTTTGGCCTGGAGCCTCACTTCTATCTATTTTGCTCCTCAATTTTACATGTAAAAACAGAGGAATGCAGCAAGGATTTTCCCCCACCCTGAGTTTCTTTCAAGTCAGGGGTAAAGATGAGACCATCATGACAATGCCAGAGCCTTTGTGTGGCATGGGAAGGCCAAAGTAGGAGATAAAGGGTGTTAAATATCCCATATCTGGTGCCTGGAGCATCGAGTGGGATTTGGGACATGGCTTTAAGGCTGCAATAGAGGGAGGGGACCAGCTGCAGAGACAAAGCTGGTGCCTGCAGCATGGCTGAGGCCTCTCTTGGGAGAAGCTGTCTCCCTCTTACCTACAGCCTTTCTTTGGTGAGATCTCTTCCCGAGATCTTCCCTCTACCTCCTCTGGGAAAGAAAGAGACATCTATGGAAGACTTGAAGAGAATGGTGAGAACCAGAATGGCACAAATAAGACCTTTTTCTTTCCTGTATGTTGTCCTTGAAACCTTATCTAAACAAACAAACCCTACCCTGAATCCATATCAGGAAAATGCAAGTTAGGTAATGCTTTGGAAAGCGTGTAAAGAACTTTGTTTTGGAGCTCTCTGTGGATATCACAGCGGGATCAGATGCTATGTCTCCATGTGATAACATATTGCCAGTGTCCAGAGAGATATTTTTGCCCAGAATCAAGCTGCCAAGTCTGAAGGAGAATACCCTTCCAAGTGGTGCAGTGTTTCGTCATTAATTCATACAAATCTGCACACAAAATGAACACTGTCCCTGTTCTGAAGTCCTTGCATCAAGATTTTTTTGGCAAGAATGAACTATGCGAAGCACAAGCAAAAACTACACAAATGCTCACTTGTAAAAGGTGCTGGACAAACATAATTTAAAATAAACAGTTTTTCAGGAACAGATAGCAGCAATAGGAAAAGTTGTTCCGCCCCGCTCATCAAAGTGAAATATTCTAAATACTGTAAGTAAGCAGGAGACTCTGTTCTACTAAACAAATAGAGAATGAATAACTTGATATATAGAGGAATGGACAAGTATCTCAGAAGGTGGCTTCTGAACAGCCAGAAACGCTTTATAACTTGCATAATGCAAGGAGTATCAGTATGGACCTTAATAGCTGCACTTGAAAGCATGCACACTTACTGCCTTGCACGATGCCAAAACCCATCTGCGTGTTACTCACTGATAGTAAAGATGAATGTCAATTAGTTACCCTCTACATGATCTGATCTGTGCAGGACTTCAGCTGGCAACTGCCTGCGAAGGATGATCTGCTCATACCGGGCCAGTCTGTGGGACTGGAGCCTTTTTTACCATGCAAATAATCACTATAAATTAATGTAAGTATTACCATATAAGAAATCACTTTGAACCCAAGCTATGGCACTTTAGAAAGGCCGAATATGAATAGCATGCATAATCAGTTTGGCCAATTAATTAGCTAATACTGGTACAAAGGAAGAATGTGATTGACCTGTTTTCCACTGATACTAAGACCCTTTTATATCAGTTCTTTGGCAGGGAATTACTGTTTGAAGTTGTTAAAAACCACTCCAAACATGTCTCCATGTTTTCATACAGCTGCTATTCATCAGCAAGTTAGGCAAATTTTGTAAAAATATCTGCATATTCAGGTTTGCAATTGAATTTTCTGAGCCATGTTTATACCTCCTTTGTATTCCCTTTCTGTGAATACAATTGAAATGTACAGTTAAGATGCCCATGGAAAGCACTTGCACGCTCAAGTGCTTGTGGGGATGGAGTTGTAAATTTGTGGGCTCAAAGACTGATGGAGAGAAAGTGCTACTTGGGTGCTTAAATGGGTGCTCAGGTTTCCATCTCCTTGCACATTTGGCTGGGTGAATTTTAAGGGTATGCTTTCAAAAACCATGTGGAAATTTTTTCTTTAAATTTGCTTTCTGTGAATATAATATTTGGAAACTGACTCTAAAGCTAAGCAAATATATTACAGAGCTTTCCAGAGCTGTGTGGTATAATAACATATTAGTCAATTGTAATACTTATAGTTAATGAGGGATTTTAAAAAAGTTTAAGGAATTACTAAGTAACACTTAGATTTATCAGTCTTTGGTTATTTCCAATTGTGAAAATTAATGAGTTGCACAGAGTGAGATAAGTGCTGATTTATTTTTGGAATTATAATGTGTTACAATTCAAGATCAGATTAGGGTCAATTTACACTAAGTCTGCTTTGAAACTATTATATAACTGAGCCAGAGTAGGTCACTATGTCCTGCTCCGCATACAAAAAGCTCCCAGACTCAGTGTCTATAAATAAAGATCAAGCTAAACCAGACAAGCAGCTTGAGTCTAATATTGGGAAGATCATTTTGTGCTACCTTCTGCAAATAATTACACTGGAGTCCAAGCGAGAAAGGAGCACACTATCATCTGGTGTACGCCACGCATACAGAGTGAAAAAGATTATCTTTTGGCATTAATGTCAGCATTAATAAATAACCATTTGTAGCTCCTAGTAAACTCCAGGACTAAAATATGAGTGAGAGGAGTGGGCGATGTCTGTTTTTTATTTACCAATCCACTTACCTATCATATTTTGTGTTGCAATGTAAGAAGGCAAAATAGCATGGCATGGTTTATTTGTGAGATGCTGTTGCCCTAGTTACCAGCCTCATATCAGGGTTGAGGTTGACAGTGTGGGCTCATTCCTTAATCTCAGCTCAGGTTGCTCACAAGGGAAAAGGCTTTAATGTTAACTGAGCCTGTCTTTGGCTTGGGGAGTTAGGCCTTTAACAATGCACTGGGGAATATTTCTTCTTTGCGGCTGTCATAGCTTGTCTGGGGAATGGGAAAGGGAATCGCATCATGGGGGAGGGCGAACCTTGCTACGGTGAAGCTTATTAAATTATGGAGGAGGGGATTATTGGTGGGAGCAGGACTGTGGGCTCAGGCAGCCGTTGGAAGAACCTTTTGTGTTCCAGCCTGGCAGAGGACAGGTTTTTGTTACAATCCCCTCCTAGGCAGCTCGGATAGGATTGCTTTGTGCCGTGTGCCGTATGGCTGAGGAGGGTTTCACTGCAGTTGGAGTAATAGAAGAAGGTGCAGAGTTTGGCAGTGGAATGGCAAGTGTGTGCAAATATACTCTCCCTTCTTTAAAGTGCTGAAGAAAAGGATGAATTAATGGAGCTAGTCCCACTCTCAGCTCCGCCATTCAGGAATGGTTCAGGCTAAAATTGTCATCCTGGGTAGGCACCTGCTCTGCTGGAATTAACTCTGCAACTCTGGAATTAGCTCTTAACTCTTGAATTAACTCCTTTTTTCTGTGTAAATTTCCCTGCAAGACACAAAAATGCTCCTTGAATGCCACCCAAAATCTTTGATAATCCAAGTCATCAAAATGTGTTGATGAGACTGAGCATCTGGTCCTGATCTGCAATGAGGCGCCTCTCCATCCATGTCACCTACAGGTCTGACCTGGTCGACTTTCTCAGGGGACATTTATCACCCTGATCCAATCATCTTCATTGCAAAATACACTGGTAAATGTTGCTTTCTTTAAAGCTTGGTGAGGGGGAACAGGCATCACAGCAACAGTCCCCTTTTCTTACAGTAGTATAGTGACTGAGCCATAATCAGGCTGTTGGAGCTTGTATTTGGGTACCTCCTTTACCTGTGGAAGTTTGAGTCTTGCTTTCCCTAAGTATTACAGTTATTAAACTATACCATGTTGGAGGGGACGGTATTGGAATTTAATTGAGAAAGGAAGTGCTAGGATGAATTTTAGGGGCAAATGGCCTTATCAGGGAAAGGCATTAGAAGAGTTAGAGATCATTATTGCCCTGCTGGGCTGGACTGTGCAGGTCTTTCCACTGGTATGAAGGAGCCTTTGTATTCTCATAGGTGAAGGCATTAGTGGTCATGGAGAAATAACGTCAATCTACAGAATCATAGAATCATAGAATGGTTTTGGTTGGAAGGGACCTTCAGAGGTCATCTAGTCCAACCCCCCTGCAATGAGCAGGGATGTCTTCAACTAGATCAGGTTGCTCAGAGCCACGTCCAGCCTGACCTGGAATGTTTCTAGGGATGGGGCATCTACTGCCTCACTGGGCAACCTGTTCCAGTGTTTCACCACCCTCATTGTAAAGAATTTTTTACTTATATCCAGTCTAAATCTACCCTCCTTTAGTTTAAAACCATCACCCCTTGTTCTGTCACAACAGGCCTTGCTAAAGAGACTGCCCCCATCCTTCCTATAGTCCCCTCTAAGTACTGAAAGGCTGCAATAAGGTCTCCCCACAGCCTTCTCTTCTCCAGGCTGAACAACCCCAACTCTCTCAGACTGTCCTCACAGGAGAGGTGCTCCAGCCCTTCGATCGTCGATGGCCCTCCTCTGGACCTGCTCCAACAGTTCCATGTCCTTCCTGTCCTGAGGACCCCAGAGCTGGACGCAGCACTGCAGGGGGGTCTCACCAGAGCAGTGTAGAGCAGCACAGTCACCCCCCTCGACCTGCTGGCCACGCTTCTTTTGATGCAGCCCAGGATACAGTTGGCTTTCTGGGCTGTAAGTGCACATTGTTGGCTCATGTCCAGCTTTTCATCCAGCTTTTCATATAGCTGAACATATGGGAGATACAGACCTTTAGGTGGGGCGTGTATAACTGAAAGGATCCACGGTCATTTCCTCAACTCCTGAAAGTGCCTTTTTAATTTCTTCTTGAGACATTAATTTTCCTTACCCTCTGTTACTTGTCTTCAGTCATCCATTATAAAGAGGGGACTGTCTGGGACATTTGTGTGCTATCATGACAGATATTTCATACTTTTTACTGTTCTGTAAAGATAGCGCCATGAACAAATAACCTGAAGATAAGACGCTCTGTGCTTGATAACAGTTAGCCAGAGACCTATAAATCATCAATATAGTTGCTTTTTATACTCTTTTCCATATGCTAGTTTTAACTGTGGAGTCAAAGCTGTTTGCAGGGAACAGGTTGCAGACTGTGGGCTGCATGTGAAAGAGGCAAACGCACTGGCTGTGGTCTTTGCGTTCCGTGTTTACTTTCCTCCAGCTCTCCTCCTTAACATATTCTTTGAGTTTACACATCAAGATAAGGTTTCCTCTAACTGCCAGTCAGGCAAACTTAACCCGGAATCTGATAATTAACTTGTGCTCTGCTTCACACATCAGCAACCACCACAATCAATATTGGGGTGAGAACTGGAGTTGTTGCCGGCTGCTTTTGCAAATGATGCTTGAGGCAAAAACGGAGCAGAGTGGCTGTTACACAGCTGTATTCGCTCCAGCTGCCCAGGCCTCCCTTTGACAGCTTGCTTTTGTAGAGTAAGGAGCTGATTTGCCGGGGTTATAAATCATCACAGCTCTATTGACTTCAATAGAGAATCTTTCTCTTTCTTCCCCATATGTTCGTACAAGAGTTTTCACTCTTTTCCTTCTGTTTCTGTTCTTTCTGCAAGAGACCAAAAGAGTGAGGTCTCTTCTGTGCTGGAGTTGTGAGCTGAAGCAGGGTCAGCATGCAACAACTTTGGATGATGCCATTTGTACATACAAACTACAGTAGCTACATATTAGAACGGCTATGCAATTAATTAGCTATGTGCATTCACAGTGACTGGGCGCATAAAAGCACATACACTTCTTAAGATGTACTCTGAAAATCAATACTTAACGCCTCCCTGGCAAAGAAAGAGAAGCAGCAGGGTCCAGGTTGGCAAAGCTGAAGGAGCTGAGCAGCCGCAGTGGATATGGAGATGAAAGTTGGTGCTTAGAGCAGACGGGATGGGATGCATTTGGCCCAGTCTGATTTACTTTGCATACTCCTATATGCGCTTTCCAGGCTTTTCCTATCAAGATGAATTATACTTGTTGCAGATGGCGTCTAGGCTAATGCTTGATGAGAACTCTCCAAAGTTACTGACAAATTTGAATCTGCAGCCATGTTTCACATCAGGGGTGCTGAGGCATCCCTCTAACATGCTACAGAAATACCAATGACAGTGACTGTGGATGGCCAGAACTGAATCAATGCAAACATGTAACATTTTAATAATATCAAAGAATTAATGTTTCCTATTTTAATTATTAAAAGGAAACATAGTTATTGACTGATGTTATCTTACCACTAAACATAGTTTTCTTACCTAAGTGGTGTTAATAGACCATCAGATAATGTGGTATGCAATAGAAAGTGTTGCTACAGAGCCAGGAGTTGTCAAAATCTAATACATCAGATGAGGCAGGTGGTAACAGAAGTATCATACACATACATCATACACAGAATTGTTTACATTGGAAAAGACCTTTAAGATCATTTAGCCCAATGGTTAATCTAGCACTACCAAGTCCACCAATAAACCATGTCCTTAAGAACCACATCTACACATCTTTTAAATGCCTTCTGGGATGGTGACTCAACCCCTTCCCTGGGCAGCCTGTTCCAATCCCTGACAACTCTTTTGGTGAAGAAATTTTTCCTAATATCCAATGTAAACCTCCCCTGGCGCAACTTGAGGTTGTTTCCTCTCATCCTATCGCTTGGCACTTGGGAGAAGAGACCAACACCTCCCTACAACCT
>WEKW01001201.1:347449-406681 GCA_013389905.1 Sula dactylatra | reverse complement strand
AAATTAACTATCCCAGCTAAAACCATGACACTATAGCAGAACTGTGATTGTCTCCAAAAGACCAAGCTGTAATTGTCTTCCGTATTCTGACTGTATGAGGAGAAAAGTCAATTTTATAAAGATATGCCTCCCTTCTTTGCCCTTGCCTCCCCACATCTACCTGTCCCCACTCCAAAAGGAGATTGAATGGGAAGAGGGTGGCTGAGTGGGACAGAAGGGACCATGCCAGCAGCGGAATGACAGAACTTGGTCTGCAGGACTCTTCTACCTTGTGGTAGAAAATCCTGATAGGGGTTTGTTTTGTTTTTTACTTTGAAGTCATTAGGTTGATTTTTATCTTCCCTCTCTTATTTTTGGAGTCAAAAATTTACTGCTTTCTGACCACGGAAGGAGGAACTGGTTGAATGCAACTACTCTGTAACGTACGAGAGTGGGAGATGTCCCTGGGCCTGGGGGGACGGCCGGGGTGCACATGCAGAGGGGAACATCAGGCAGTGGTGGGATGTGGTCAGCAGTCTGTGTGCGTGGAGTGATGAGTGGGAGTTTTCACCATCGGCACTTAACACTGGTGCTCCAGAACCTACGCTGTGTCTGCGGGCTTGCGGGGGAGGCTAAAATAGATTCTTGGCATAAGGTCTTGGATCTTGGATCCTCTTTGCTTAATAGATTGCTCTGTCTCCCTAGTGATACCACTGCAGCTGCAAGCCACAGAGACATTTTGGCTGAAGTCCTCTCGGTTTAAAGGAGAGAATACTGGATAGATCTCCTCGGCGGCAGCATGACTGAATGCTCTCTTTCCACTCCAGATTGGGAGAGTCCAATTCTGCTGACCTGAGGGACACATCTCCTCATGTCCCCGGCTCTGGAGAAGAGAGAAATAGTGTGTGCAAAAGTTTTCAGTTTATATAGAAAGATTTGAGGTCTCTAGCCAAGAGGCTTTTCTGTGCCTTCTTTGGCTTTTGGAAGCTGCTGAGTTTATTTTTGTCTGTGTGAGTTGGCCTGTTTTTTCAATATACGGCAAAGGTGGCTAGAGTCCTGGATAGACACTTTTTTATATTTCATATAAACCTAAACAAATACATTAAATAAAGGTCCTTTCACTTCCAGGTTGGTGGTTCAAATCCAGTCGTGCTTGGGAACAGAACTGTTCAAGCAGTAAAAATAAAACATCTCCTGATTTATGAATAGAAGTGTCAAGTTTTGACTTGTTCTGATTACTGGCATCACATTATTTGTGAACATTCAGACAACTGCCAGAAATTCATGAAACACGTTTGTGAATCCCAGAAGTTTCATAAACTTCAGCCTGAATGATTATTTGCTTTCTGGTGAATAAGTGGGCTGGCTAAAGAGGTATAAAAAGAGCAGCTGACTAATGCTCAGGTCCCATAGTAATAATAACAAGATGCAAAGGCTCTTGTTTCTGTTACACAGAAGAGGGTGGCAATTCTGCTCTGGTTTACACCAGGCAACTGCCATTTGCTCTGGGGAACTGTTGTTACTAGTTTGAGAAAGCCAAGGAAGAAGGGATCCAGTTTGACTTTCAAATCTTATATTGTTTGCTGGGCCAGCTGTTGGAAAAAAAGATTTTGTTCGAAAGCTGAATTGTTATATTAAAGAAACCATAGCAGTAATAATGCTAGGTAGTGCTTGTAGAGTACGGGAGGTGGGGAAAAAACAGGGCTGTGGTTCAGAGCTCTGTGCAAGACAGGACGGAAAGCTGCTTCCTGACACACGAGCAGATCAGCAGCTCTGTGAATTTTTACTAGTGTTAAAGTACCTTAAAAAGCATGGGAATTTGGCAAATCCATATGGGTTTCACACGAGGAGTAGAGATGCCACAATTAGAGCCTGAATTCAGGGTATAGCTGTGCTAAGATGACTCTCTCCCTAGCAGACCCTGCCATATACCTATTTGCTGGGTATTCGAAAGCTATCAGTGAATACCAGGCTGTGGGAAACTTGGCTAAAAGCAATGGCAGTACATCACCTACAGTATTTCAGAGCTTCTCTGGGACTAATTGTAAATGACATTTTAAACATTTTTTTAATGTTCTTTTCCTTCCTCTATGTGAGTCTTTATATTCTCTCACTGCTTTCTCTCCATCTGCAGAAAGTAAAATTTAGGAAAGGTTATTATAGCTGCTTTGTCACAATATGTAGTACTTGCATGGGGAAGTTGCAGGATAAGGATAACATAGCATGGTTTCCTTCTGCTGCCACTTTGCATAAGTGTGACTTTAAGACATTACTTGTAATTTCTATTGGTATTATAAATAATAGACCAGGTCTGCAATTTATTTGCTAAAGGTTCCAACAGATGCAGTGTAATTAACAGACTGTAATCATTAGGTTTTGGAAGGGGGTGACATACCAATTTTTTAACTGCTTTTCCACTTAGAAATACATCCAAGTAGTGATGCCTCCAGAGGGATCTGCACATGGTTGAATGTACTTTGTGCATGCCATTTTATATACATTCTCACTTTGCTTTCCAAGTATTAACATGTGTAAATCCCTTTGGCATGTGCAGATACGTGCGAGTGGGTTGTGCATCTGTAGCATTTATTTGCATATGGAGGAAAGCATATGTGGAATTGTATGCGCTGAGTTATGCTTGCACCAAAGTCCTTTGAACGTTTGACCTTACGTAGCATCTCTTCAAATCTGCAACTCAGTGATTCAATTCCTTTTGCCTTAAAAGTAAAGGAAGGGTGACTTTGGGTGGAGAAATAATGATATTATTTTAGGAAATGAACCTTTGAGGCATGTTTCCCAGTTATGTCTCCTTTAATCTACTAACATGAAAACCACAGAGATGGAGAAACCAGTTTTGGTGGATGAATACAGGTGTAGCTCAGTGGTGTGGGTATCGAGCTGATACCTGAGCCTCCAGTGAGCAGAGGGAGGTTGTTATTTCTACCCACAAAAAGCATAACCCTGTGGCTGCAGCACAACACCACAACCTCTATACTGTTGTAGGTCCCATCTGTTCAATGGACTTTTCCAACAAGTTGTATTTAGCTCATGGGACCTTGGAGCAGAAGGAAGACTGTGGCGCTGTGATGCCTGTTCCCCAGGAAGTACAGGACGTGGCCCAAAGGAGTGAGTCTTGCGCAGGTGATTCAGGATAGTAACTGTAATTACCTGCTGGTAATGTTAATGCATGCGTTTGAGTTTTGAGGGTGGTTGAAATATGAAAAGAAAAGTTCCAGGGAGAACTTCTTTTCCTTTACAGTTTGGGAGGGCTTCTAATGTTTTCGTCCAGCAGCTCCTAATTTCTGCCAATAAATTCTGTTCTTTGGGCATGGAAGTAAGGATGATGGCAACATTTGAAAGCATTTCCTTGCAATGCCAGTTAAAACCTAAGAAATTTTACCAGGGGAGCAGGTGAGAGCCTTGTGGCAAACTGTCAGGTTGTCCACCTCTAAACAGCTACCCTTGGGTTTTTTTGGTTTTGGTTTTGGCTTTTTTTTTTTTTTTTTTAACAATAAGTAAATGAGAGTACTCCTGATTTCCCCCATGCAGGCAATCCTGTCTACATGGATTATTTTCCCCCCCTCTTTTGGAAATATCAGAGGTTTCATTTTGTGTCTTTTTAGCTGCTCTAATTCAGGTTTCCTAGTGCTATATCACTTTATTTAGGGACAGTGTGGGAGACAGGAATCTAAACTGACTGCCTGATGCTTAAGAAGGTGAATAATGACTTGGAGAAGACCTTGTGCGTATCTTTTGATCTTTGGGCTTCAGACACCCCTTCACCCATAATTAACTTGTGTGTTGACTGATCACCTGAGTGATCAAGGGAGACTCAGTATGTCAGTGGAAACCAGGAAACTATTACTCTATGGCAAAACAGCAATCAAGCCAACTCGTCTATGATACAAATCAGATACCTGCAAGAACAAGTCACATAATGGCAAGCTGTACTGGAGATGGATGATATCCTAAATCATTATCTTCAATAACATCAATTATGTTTACAGGGTGAGTAAGACCATGGTATCTTCATGGCAAGTGCTGCATCCAGATAACAGCAGCAGCAGCGACAACAACAACAAAAATTAGAATTACAGCATGGATTTCAGGAGGGGCAGTGCACTATACATGACTAGCCAATAAATCAAGACCATCGGTGGGTTAGATGGAGTGGAATGGTAATGGTTACCATTCTGTTGTATAAAATGCACAGCTTAGGGTATATGGATCATTTAAAATATATATGAATTTGAAATCAGCCAAAATATATGTCAGGCATTTTTCTTCTTAGAATTATGGTGTGGTTTTAAAGCGTAAGTGCTTTTCAGGACAAATTTTAGCATGTTTTGCATTCAAATGAAACATCTACTCTATGTGTGAAGCCCTTGCATACACTGCCTGTGAAAGTGGAGGGAATCATTGGATTTATAGGTTCTTTTGCACATTCTGTCAAAACCAGCCTTTCTGCCTAATGTAGCACACGGAATAGGAAAGGCTTTCATTGCACAACTTTCCATAAGAGAGATAGTATTTACTGTCTGACACATCGCAATGTGTAAACAAAGACTCAAAATAAGTCTGTATTAAAAGAAGGAACTCCAACTGGGAAGGGATTAAGTTAATAACATTTTCTGTAATCTCTTTATCAGCATTTCTGTGGCCAGTTTATGATAATAAACAGGCAAAAAGAGATCATGTTTGAGATGAAAGTAAATTTCAGTCTGATATGAGTGATGTACCTCATAACCAGCTATAATTAGAAGGGAGGCTTCCTACAGCACTGTTCCTCTATAAATCATAGCAGATATTACCTCAACTTGTACAACAACTATGAAATATGCTATGAAATGTGAAACTCGTGAAATAGGTTCTTTTGTTGTAATTTCATTCTCAGAAAAGATCTAATCTGACACAAGCTCATGCCTTTTTTTTGGAGGGGTTACCTAAAAAAAGGGTAAACAGCCCCAGTTCCCTAGAAAACTGTATTAAAATTTCCATTTAGTAATGACTTTTGTTTTTTATAATCACAATCTGTGCAAACTGTAAACGTTGCATATTTTGGTACACAGCATCCTTTCTTAGAAGACTTGATAAAAAAAAGCCCAAACAAAACTTGTCTATGGCACAAGCTTCATATCGAGCAAAATTTTACATTGAACAAGAAGTCAGAAATACATGATGGTGACTAAATAGATGTGTATTTTCCTTTTCTGACAGAGTCAGCTTTGACCTGGCCTGGTGCCCACCCACTGTATTCCAAATGTGACCACGGAAAGTCCATGGGGGTGGCAACCATAGGGAAGAAGGCCTTGCTGGCTTGATGCCTAAAAACAGAACAAAACCCAAATAAATTCCTCGAGTCTTTTTCTTGTATTAAGGTCTATGTCTTTTTCCTATGATATTTTATTATATTTTTCATAGAAAATGGATGGGTTTATTTCAGAAGTGTGTTCTCTGAAAACCTCTGAACCTCTCAGGACTGTTGGTATGGTAGGGCTGTAGCTGCCTCTATTGATCCTAATTTAAAGCTGTAATTGCAAATAAAAACACCATTATATCCCCCAGCTACCTTTTGAAAGGATTGATTCACAGGGGCAAAGCATGATAAGAACTTCTATGTGGGCCAAGTGCTTATGGACATTTTAACACCAGCATGGCCTGTGTTTATTCTTGTATAGAAAAACGTCATAAGCATTGGGGAGAAACCTTCACTCTTCTAATATCTGACCTAATTTCTTGGGCTCCACTTAAAATAAGGCAGGGGACCTACTTAGGACTCTCTAGGCAGCAGGAGGATCACTGGCTTGGTCTCCCAGGTAGCACAATTGCCTGGGGAAGCCACATGTATATCAACATGTCAAGGATATGTGGTCTAGTTATGTGCAAGTACTAACATAACAGGTCCCTATAAGCGTTGGACAAATAATATTATGACTGCAAATCAACTTTCTAGTCTGAAATGGATTAATTATTTACATCTTCACAATCTTTTTCTTTCAATCATCTCTCCATAGATACAATTTGAGACGTTTTAACCTTAAAGTATGGTTTTCTCTTGGTACAATGTAGAGTAGGATAATGTCAGGTAATTTTCTCCACAGCATCAAACTGCTGTATTTCAGAATTACTCATTATATTCTATAATATTTCAGGTTCAGGCCTGAAACCCATGTAGTCTGCAGAATCACTGTCTACACCTTTTAACTGTATGAGATGATCCTGTTAGTCTATATGTCAGCCTTTTAGTTCTAGCTTACCTGCTGTCTCATGCCAAAACCTTTCTGATCTTAACTAATACTACAGTTCATTAAATAGTTCCTTCAATTATGAAATAGCATAAACAGGTAGTGTTTTGCAAAGTCCATGTCTGATCAAATATATAAATGAATCTAGGCAAATCTGACTGAGGTGAATATAGCCCCGATATAAACAGACCAAGCAGGGGATGTCATAGCAATGTAGTGAGCCCTGTGCAGGCTGGTGCAACAGGTGTTGCAGCTGCAGAGCTTAAGCTCTCTGCCCCATTAAAATCCCTTTCTAAATATCTGTTTGATAGAGCAGTTAATGTGAGAGATTTGAGGAGGGCTTAGAAGATGACCATGTTTACCCTCCTCTCAGGGCAGTTTTTGTAAATGAATGTGTTTAGAGGATCTGAGGAGGAATAAATGTAGAAGATTGTTCCATCATAGTTTCTCCTTGCATCTACCTGTATTACAGGATTAGGGCATTCAAAGCATATTAAGTATGCCAAGGTCTTTTATTGTAACTGGTCCTCAGAGAAGATGAAAAAAACCCCTTTTCCTTAAAGGAAGTGGTGGAGGCTTAAGATACTGAATTATTCTTTCAGAATAGGAACCTGAAATAGAACAGAGGGCACTCCTTGCACTGGCATTCTCTCAGCCCACAAGAACATGACTATTTCATAACAACTCAGGGAGATGAACACCCAAGACCTTCAAGGTACCAAAACGCTTTCAGGGATCTCAGCCCAAGAGATTAGCTCTTCTTTAGCAACTCAGATTATTTTATCTCCAGAACCAAATAACTCTACTTATGGTACAGTATAACAAGCCAGTCGTGTCTGCTTAATGTACTCAACTTGGAGGAGTAAATCTGTAGGGCAAANGGGGGGGGGGGGGGGGGGGGGAGTTTTACCACTATGATTGGCTGGAGACAAGAGTGAGATGTCATTACTCAAGGGAACATATTCTGTCAGGCAGCATTCAAATATGTGGGACAAACTTAGCTCCTTTAAAAATAAATCAGTATTTTTAAAGAATTAAACAAAACTCTTGTTTATTAGACGAAATTATCAATTGTTTTGTCTTCCAGAAGTAAACAAAGAGCTGAGGGAGTCTCAGTCACTCACTCAGTCTTATGACCTTATGGTCACTGTCCAAAATACCAGCAGTAACGTTCCATGCTGTAGAACTAAGAAGAAGAAAAGCAGATACTCAGCAGGGTTAGCCCAGTGTCTTTCCAAGTAATCCCTTATTTTTGCAAAACATTTCCATATGGGAAACTTGATCACTGAGCAGAAGCACTGAAAATATTGTGGCCAGTTCTTTGTGTAGGTACTGATATTGGCTGTTGAATACCTAAAACAGTTGACAGGCTTTAGTAGTGCTGCTCTGCATGTCTAAATGTAAAACTGATGCCTGGGGCTGAAAATTGATCTATAGCATTAAACTCTAACCACAAAATGGGTATCACCATTTGGAAGAGAAGCAGATAGCTGGTATTACCTCGTCTGGTGAAGACGAGTAGCTAGAGTCTGAAGAACTGTTGCAGATATGAAGTCCTTACCCCAAACTCTGTGAAAAATTAGTTCAAAACATAAATTTGCAGCATATACTTATCTATACAATGGGCCTGAGATGTAACACTGAATCTAAATCTTTTTCAACTGGGTAGAGTTGGGATCTGGCTCTTTACTGACCCTGCAGGCAGTCCTATCTACAGTTAGCTAATCCTAGAAAGCAAACAGACTTACTTTTAAGAAAAAGTCTCTCTCTGGTATTTTATCTCTTCCCCCCCCCCGCCAAGATGTGAGGATGTGTTGCAATAATACAGAACTATCATGCTCTCTCTGGTTACAGCTGAGTGACACTACATCAGCAGCAGAATATGTACAAATTAAACTGTAACAATGTACCAAGGAGAGGCACAGCAATATCATAAAAATTATCCACAGTACAATATGACTAATGTTGTGTGAAATGCTTTCATTGGCGAAATGATGTCTAGGTGTATCTTAAGGAGTTATGCTGATGGAGATAAAGGTTATAGAACAGAGATAAGGGAAGGAAAGGCGAGTGAAAGACAAAAGGTTGCAGCAAGGTCAGTGTGGCTGGGGAGGATACTCAAGTAGGCGTGTTTGAACCGGAGAAAGCTGCGTCCCTTTGGAATATAGAAGGGTGTGATAAGAACTCAGTTGCGCCTTTCCTACTCGCATGCCTGGCATGGAGATGTGCTTGCTCTTTCAGGCACACACGTGTGTTCCTGTGTTCTCTCTCATCTCCTTTCACGTGGACTTCTTGTAGTCAAACATTTACCTAGAAACACAAGCTGCATATGTGTTAAACATTCTCTAGCAGTGTTACTTGTAGAAATGTTTTTTGTTTTCCCTTTCTAAGTACAAAAGCAAACAGAAATCGCAAGGAGAAGAGACTGATATTTTATTAGCATGTCTGAAACCAAGAAATCTGCTCAAACTTACACAGTAAGGGGATGGCTAGAGCAAACATTTGATTAAGGTGCATTCGGAAGTTGTCAGCTCCTTCCTTAGTCTGAGAGTCTTTTTGAAGTGAGTAGATCATTTGCCTGAATAAGGAACTTGGGTATTGGTAAATTAATTTGGTTTTCCTTTCTCTTTAATATAGATTTAGAAAAAATCTGTCCAGTGACCCATTGTGCCATCGTGTTTATCCACAGATGTTTATCTAGTATGTGAACATTTTGTTTTCAAAGAAACTTAGGGACTACCCAGGTAAGACTTTTTTTTATAGCTAAATTCCATTTTCTAAACCAGCTGAGGTGCTCGAGAGCTCACAGCTCACTGAGTGTCTCTTAAAAACCTCTCTAAGTACTTTTTAAATGAGAGCACTGGACAGCAAAGTGGACCCGCCTGAAATAAAATCAATCTTTGTGCAGTGTGCTGCTGGAGTGCAGGGGATTGGTCTCTGATGCAGTCAGAAACTCTCAAATTACTAGAAAAATGAAGCAGGTTTATGTTGTTCTTGATTAGTTTGCTACCTGGTTGGTGACAGAGAGAAAGCTTAGGCCAAAATTATGCAACAGTTCTTGTTGCTGATGTGTTGGAGCCATGTTAGCTAGCTTTTTTTTTTCCTCATTTCTTGATATGTACAAGAATGGGAGGTAGACCAAGCTAAAAATGTTGGGATCCAACTATTTTCAAAGCTGTAAGATATACAGAGGTGGGAGTTTGTTTTGTCTCCTATTCAAGAAAGAGTCCCCTAGGAATGTTTCTATGGGAGGCAAAGCTCTCCATAGATGTTGGGAATCCTGGACTGAGTGTTTCTATTGTCCTCCAAAGGCAGAGGAGGAGGGAGGGATGTGATAAAATTAGTGTTTTCAGCCTTAAGTCTGACTTGGATCTGGGGGTTCTTTGTGAACCTCGTAAAGCTTTTTCTCCAACCAACCACCTCCACTTGCCGCTGAGCACGTGCCAGGAACTCCCCACTGAAGGAAGCTGCCAAAACTCAGAGAGCTGTGATAACCCTCTGCTATCAAACGGCATAAAGCTCCCCGTCAGAGCTGTGCTTTCCCTTGTGCAGGAAGGGGCATGGCGTGGCCAAACTGGAATATCCTGAGTGTGTAGCCCAGGCTCAGTGATTTTGCTCCCTCTCTGCACTGCAGTTTCCTGTTTTTACAGGTCCGTGATGGCTCTATGCAGAAGAATTTCTGCCTGCCCCTCTTCATTTGGGAAATAAACTTCAGCCATTTACTCTCGGTATGGGAAAGCACGCTTCTCCTTCGCTTTGACAGGAGTGTGTGCAGTAACACAGCAAGCTCAACCTTGAGAAGGCGGAGAGGCACTCTGGGAGCTGGGCTGGTTTATATCTCAGCTGATTCTCTTCTTTCTCTCTTCCATATCCCCTTAATAGCTTGACAGGCGAAATATAGGGAAGATACAGCCATCTGATTACCAGTGCTGGGGACTGGAGGGGCCGGGGATGGATGACAGGGAAAGGGAGCGCAGTGTGGCTACCAGCCAAGTTCCAGCAAGAAACAGAATATCTGGCTTCCTCTAATCTCTAGAGGAAAATTAAGTTACAAAAACCTTTAGTGGAAACTTTGCATACGTTCAGTACCATTGCTATGCCTGACAGAAAAAAACCTGATATATTATTTAGTTTATAGTTATAGAATTAAAGGCATAAGCTTTCCCACCAGGAATGAAGAAAAAAAATCCTCTTGAAAACCAAAGACAAAATGCCTTAAAACCCCCTGAACCTTTTGTGCTATCAGAGTTCTTGAGAAATTTTCCTTTTCGTGTTGATGGATGGTCATGTGTGAATTGTGTGTCTGAACATCTTCCCCAATGAGTAAGATGAATTTTTTGCACTTGCCCAGAAAGCCCTTCTTCTTTCCCAGCTGTTTGGGTCGCCTTCTGCAGGAGCGAAATAGGGCAGGCAAGAGTGGAGGTGGGGAGGAGGCTCTGAATTGCCCCGGGCAGACACCACTGGCCAAAGAAGGGGCTTAGGCTGCTCATGCCACCACCGAGCCAGAGAGCCAAGGCCATTGCCTGGGACGAGCACTCCTCATCTCGGTGTTCATCAGAAATGTGCGTGTTACACAGAGAGGGTTTTCTCCCCCTCTTCCATGTCTGTCATCAATGTGTTGATGAAAAATAGTGGAGTTTGATTAAAAAAAAAGTAGCATAGGTGTTAAGTGAGCAACAAGTTGGGACCTATGCATGTAAGATAAATTGCTGATTAAAATTAAATAGCCTACTTACTGAATGTTACATCTAAAGCAGTTGCAATAACAATGATGAAAATATTACATGTTACTCAGTTTTATGAGAGGAAGAAAAGAAGCTAGATTGGCTGGTTAGATCTTTCCTTCATTTTGTCTTATGTCAGGTTCATACGATATGTGTGAAGTGAGGTTTTTTTCATGTCTGAAACAGCAACTAAGGGTCTGAAATTGCATCACGTGGTTCAGCAGTGTGTGTTCCCCTGGCTGGCTGTGCTCTCCTCTTGCTGGTTGCTCAGGCTGGTAGGAAACTGGCTCTGTTTTCTCAGAGAGGAGAAAGCACGGATGCATTTTGCAATATTTCCCTCCACCTGGTTGCAAGTAAGCTTGCTCCCAACCTGCACACTAGCAGGCCCTTTCTCACGTGATTCATTCACCAGCCTTGTCTGTAGAGAATATTTTCCATGCAGGCGAACATAAGAGCCATGTTTACATGCTGTTTCCCCTCAGAGATCTTTATTTCTCTTCAGCATCAGGGACCTCAACACCAGCCAAAACTCAGTATGGGGCTGAAATTGTACACTGGCCAGCCCCAGCTCCGGCCGTCTCTGCAGCAGGAGAGAGGGTTGTGTTTGTGTAAGCGTGCACGTGCGTGTGCGCGCACACAAAAACAGATGTGTGCTGTCCAGAATAAATGAGGCTATTCAGAATGTCACAAAATGGACAATTTACGGCCAGTTTCAGCAATTAGTCAGACCAAAGAAGTGAGGTGGGTCAGTATTAAAACCTCACTGTTTTGTTTACTTTAAAAAAGCAACAGGGAGTTCCAGCTGATGAGGAAAGATACTGAGAGAGGGTAATTAAAGAGAAACAATCTTTGATGTTTGTCTTATTACAGTTTCTTCTCATTTTGTTGTGCTCCCCTTACCCGGTCTTGAGAACCAGAGCTGCTGCTTTCTTTTTGGGAGGGCGGTGCGTGGGTGGCTGCATGGGCAGTTCTCTTGCAGGAATTCATTACTCGCCTCCTGCTGGGCTCTTGCACCTTGCGGTGAATTAAGGTCTTTTGTATAGAAGTGCTGGCACCTAGCAGAACTTCTAGTTATCAGGCTATAGGGACATCCACTTGTGTGACTATTTTTATTGTGCTAATGGGGGGAAAAAAATTCCCCTGAAAAATATTGATAGCTTCTAAAATAACCCCCCAGCCCAAGAGTAACTTCAACTATATAAATTGAACCTTGAGAGTGATGCATGCCCCATAGTTAACCACCTTATTTTAGTATAAATATTCCATTCCATTTGCGTTAACTATTTTGTCTGCTCAGGTCCCAGTTCTTCTTCTTCCAAGGCTTGATTTTGTGCCACAGTCATAAGATCATGGATTTCAAATATGTTCTTAAAAACTCCTGAGGAACTCAAAACTTTGGGTATATGGAAGCAGGGTCTAGCCCTTTTAACTGCAGGTTGTATGTGTACAGTAAGAAAATGAACTTCTTTGCATGACTTTTTATGTTTCCTGGTCCATGGGCAGCCTTGCCTGACTGGTTGGCTACACAGCATGGATTGGGAAACCCACTTCTTGTTTGCTGCTTAGTAGTTCTTCATCTAGTATGTCTGGAATGTAGCAGGGGGGACAGTCTTTTTTTTGTGGGTCACCATGATGGGTGGATCCTCTGAAGCAACATAAAAACAGGGAAGCCTTTTCTGACTTGTGCATCATGGGTGTGCTTGGTGAAGCTGGCTCTTGCTCATGGATGCTCTCTCATGTGTGGGGTTGAGGATGAGAGATGGAAAGTGGAATGGAATGGTTGAGAGTTATTTAATGAAATTGTTTTAATGAAACAAAAGATATTTAAATATGTGGTTTGTTTCACTGCGAATTTTTGGCAGTAGATGGGGCCCTTACTGTAAAAAAATTCCATCAAGTTGGGAAGCCTTTTAGAGATGGTGCCCAGATGCAGTATATTGGTGCTGACTCCTGGAAGATCAGCTCTGAGTTGACTCAGGCACTTTGTTGTTTCCATGTGACTGCCCAGCATGGAAAAAAAGGAGGGGGGGAGAGGGGGGAACCAATGTGCATCCACCTCTGTGCCCCCATCTTTTCACTCCACTCTGTTATAATGCTTTCTTTTACTGTCTGTCTTTCCAAAAAGCTGCAAACCCACATCTTCAATTTGCCCAGGCTCCCTGACTCTGATCCTGCCAACTACAGTCAGGACGCCGGGTGTGATCAAGGATGAGCAGGAAGGGGAAACGCACCCCTGAAACAGTATTGGGACAGAACCAGAACCTCACCTTCGGCCACAACGCTGTGTATTTGTTTGATTCATGCAAATGCACATTTCCTGGCAGTGCTGGGGCTGGCCTGGAATCCAGACCTGCTCTGCTCGAGGTAGAGCCATTATCCTAAAGTGCTTTTATTGATCTGTTGACTTTCTGTCTCCCTCCTTCTCTTCCTCTCTTCACCCTGCCAGCCTCCTAAAGACTCATATCTTGTCTCGTACAACCAAGGTATTTTAAGGGGTGAACAATGATTTCCAAGTCAGATTAGACAAACTGTACTTGACCAGTGAAACCAGATATCCCCTGAATGATGTCTGAAGAAGGATCTGCCTACATTTACAAACAGTCCCTTTTTCTCTTTCCCTCTTAATTTTTCCCTTCTCTATATGTCATGGTGATCTTGAAAAATTTGCAAAATATCAACAATTAATTTCAAGGCCAAGTGCATCTTTTTTGTAGCAGCCTAGTCCCCAGAGTGGAAATGCTGTATTGTCATGCTTTATTTTTGCTTGGTTAAAGAGAGCTGTAGTAGTAAATCTATATATGTGCTGTGATATCCAGCAGTATTAAAGGCTGAGATTTAAAGAGAGGCCTGAAATACAGTAGTTGATGCCTGTAGAAAGCCAAAAAGAGCCGTGTGTCTTACTGGAAATTTCAGGCAAAATGTGTTAGAGTGCAGTATATTACAGTGACCCAAGCTACAAATCCATTTGAGCTGGGGATAAAGGAAGAAAGAATAATACTAAAGAAAATGTTTACAATCCTGTGTATTAACAAATACTAAGAGAGGTGTTTGAAGTTGGTCGATTTATTTTGATTTGTTATTTTAGTGTTCACAGTTTCTCAGGTTTCTGGAAAATTGCATTTCCTTCCTAATAACATTGCTCATTAACTAATTGGTTAATGCACAAGCATTTAGTTAATGGTCTGAAAAATATACAGGTAAATACAGAACAGTTAAAAAAGGCAAAATTTGGTTATAAGAGTTCATTTAATTTTTAAAAATCTAAACGGTCATTCATATAGCTAAATACATCAGTATTCATGAATGCAGTATTTGGCAGATAAAGAAGTTATCAGTAGTTTATAGTCAAGTAAACATAAATATGCATAAATGCTTTATCAGGGAATAGCTGTCTAATTTTTAAATGTGGAAACAATACAAATGAAAACGTATTTGAGTAAAAAACCAGAAATTTACATTGAGCTCTCTTTCATTAGCCTGGATAGCACTTTACCCTGTGAGGAATGCCAGTGAAAACAGTGTGAGTGTTTTCAGTGGAAAATACCGATGAGATTAAGGACAAAAACTTCTATAGTAGCTTTTATTCCTTATCCAGTTTATTCATATCACCATTAGTTTTCTTTTTATGGAAATTCATGGAAAAGAAGGTAAATTAATCAGCAATACTAATGAAAATTGTTGCTTGTGCACTACTGAAACCCTCCTTTCAAATATAAGCTATCACTCTTGCAAGCCAGGAACAGAAACAGCTCTGTGTGACTTAAGTGAGCAGTCATGCAGCACAGGTCATGGATCACGACTGGCGCTTTGGTCAATAATCAATGTGAACGAGTTTGCAAGCAATCCACTGGCTGAAATAGGTTCATGTAAAGCATTTATCAAAGAAATTTGAATATGGAAAAAATTTGAATGTGGAAAAAAAATCAAAACCTGTTTATATATTACTGGAGAAATGAAAAAAATTGTTGGTAAGTTTCTCAGACCATGGGATGCCCTGTTATGCACTGAGGTCAATGGACCTTGATTGGTTTGGGGCTTAATGTAATGAAGAGAGGTTAGCAGTTCACTGCATTGCAGATGATTTAGCTAATTCTAATACTATGTCAGTAACAGTAAACTTTCTTTTTGAAATCACAGACAACGAGAAGGGAATGGGAGTCCTGAAGAAAGAGAATCTTGAAAGATCGAGGCTTGGCAAACACCCCTTAGTCATTTACTTTCTTGGAGAAACTACAGCAGGACCACAGCTACAGCCTGATGTGTGCTGAACTGCATTGTTTTGGAGTAAACCGCATCAGCTTTGTGTCATGCAGTGAGCTAGTAGGTAAGAGGCAGAATTGTCTTTCCTTCCAGACAGTAGTTCTCACTGATGCTGCTGATGAAGAAAACATAATTTAGTGTATTCCAAACTAGACGCAAATTTGCATTTCTTTGTCAAAACCCATCCATACAGATTTTGAGGCAATGTTTGGCCAGTTCTATAGAAATCTTAATCAAAGCACTGGCCAACCTGTGAGATGCTCCTAACTTCTGCTATAAGGAGATGCTCCTGAATTCTGATATAAGTAGACTGAGAAGTTTGTTTCTGTGTTTCAAAATCTAATTGCTAAGTGAAACTACCTAAGTAAACATGTTTCAGGGCCCGAAGAGATTCATAATCATGCTTGTCTGGTAAGAGATCTTACAAAGATAATGCTAATGTTAATTCTAACAAGTAAATATGTCTTTATACAGATCAAGGTGAATTTGTGGACTTCCCTCCTGCAAAATGCTATCAGGACAAGCCGTGAAGTTGGATATCTGAAACAGATCAAGATGATCTTTTGATCATCGGTACACATGTAAGCGCTGTACGCAATTTGCAAGCTAGGGAAAGTGAGCCAAAAATCACATTTCAAAACATAAATGGTGCCTGAGCAGAATTATGTAAAACTCTGTCTCCTCAGACAGCAAGGCTCAATATTGACAAGTGCGAAGGCAGGAGCTTGGGCAGGTGAGTTGATCCACTGTGGGAAATCCTGTATCGACAGGAGTACTCTCGTTGTAGTCTCTAGGGCTTTACACAAAATAAGTTTCCTACATTTTAGAATGCAACGCTGGTATTTTCAATTACACAGGATTAAAGGCAGTCCCAGTGAGAAGCATTATGAACTGGGAACTCCCTGTCTATTTTCAGTGAGTATCTGCCAGCCAGGTGAGCCAGGCAGCTGTACGCCTGGTCTGTGGGACATAAGATAAAATAAGAGGTAGAAGGAAGGGAAATATCCTCCGGTAATTTGGGGGGAGGAGAGAGGCAGAAGGAACCCCATGCACCTTCCAGCTCACACTGAATCTAATTGTCAGCAGAGCAGTTGTGAGCTGCTAGGTGTGAATCCCACAAGAGCCCTCTGTAATTAAGCATCCTGTAAGGTGAGGAGGGGTGTGAGTGCTGCGATAAGCTCATCAGCAGCGTCTGCATCAACACCGCACCCCCCTCGGATACCCTTTGGAAATCTTCAGCATGTTTTGTGTTTGTTTCAGAGCCAGGAACAAATGCTGGCAAATGCAAAGGTGTTAAATGTTGGCCAACCTATCCCAACATGCCCTACAAGGCACTGAAGGGAATATTACTCTAAGTGGATGATGAGCTCAGTTCAGAGGCTGTTAAGTTAAAGCTTATTACCCTCATTAAGAGATGTGTGTAATGTGGTTTTGGGCTTCTGATATGGGAAAAACAACATTTTCCAAGTGTTTTGTTGTCCTGTCTGTTATGCTTGGAGGAGAATTCAGTTTCTGTTTTTCACTGGGTCAGATTCAGCTTGGAGAATAGAGTTCTTCACAAAGTTTAGAGTTTGGGATTGCCTCTGTGAAGCAGGCAGAACCAGGAGGGGTTTCCTTGTGAACAGAGGGAAAACAAGAAGCAGGGTACAGAAATGTTCATGTGCCTCTGCTGGGAGCCAGTCCTGTGCTGAGAGCACTGGGGCTAAAATGCAGAGCCACGCAGGTGTCCCTGCCCCATGCTCCCCAGAGCTCTACATGCGAGGAGATCAGGTTATATTGCTCCTGGCAGGGTGTAAATGCAGAAAGCCAGCTCGGGTTCAGCTTTCCATGCAATATAATAAGCCCTGCAGAATCAGAAGTGCTGGGGCAGGTGGTGCAGGATCAGGAAGCAGTTTAGATTCATCAGATATTATTAGCTTGAGCTCAGGACTGGGCTAGTTCACACAAGAAGACTTGAGCGTCTCTGCCATGTGCTCCTCATCATCTCTATTATCTGTGTTTTTCCTTTATCTGGGGTACCACAGCTCCCCCCAATGATGGAGCATTGGCTCTCTAGTCAGATTTAATCCCTAGCTGTCTTTGGAGGCTCAGGACAGGAGAGGTTTGAGGTCCTCAGCCCTGAAGCGAAGCCCTCCCTACTTCAGACAGGGCTGCAATTAAAACCAGCTGATCCCAAGTCCCTTGCAAACATTTCCATTTCAAACCACTGAAGTTTTATGTCTTCCTAGTAAATTTTTTTCTTAAGCCTCATAAATCTCATAAAGATCTGGAACAGCTAGTAAATTTGGCCATTCAGATACACGTTTTCCAGTAAAGAGGGTAATGATTGCTGTTTCTGATGCCATCTCCTCTACCCAGCCCCTCAGCTGTAGTTTACCTCTTGCTGGCTGACTGCTGCTTGCACGCAATTTGGGCCATGCTAAGAAAGGCAACACATACAGGTCCCATTTGCACGAAGGATCAAGGAGTTGCTGGACCTTTGCTAACTTTGCCACTGCCCCTATATGTGACCTGAGCAAAATCATTTGTCCTCTTCATATCTCAAATCAGAAGTAGGTTGATGCTTGCCTGCTCGGGGGTTGGGAATCTTGCTCAATTCAGGCTGGACAGCATGCATTCCCAATGGAAAGCTGCAGAACTCCAGGCTAGGGATCCTCCTCCCAAAGACCCTGCTGAACACAGAACATGAGGTCTGCACTGTCAACAGGGCCACAGCCTCAGTGCCTCCTGCTCCCAGCCCTCCATACAAGTTTGCTTGTGGCAGTGCCCAGGAGGGCTGCAGAGCTGAGGTTGTCTCTAGTCCCTGGGATAATCCAGAGGGGAAGCTTTCTGCATCCTTCCCGATGCACCAAAGGCAAGTCTAGCCAAGGCTTGGATTTCAAGGTAGGCTTGAAATAACATGAACCCAAGGACAATATAAAACCAAGACTTCTCAGACTTCCATTGGAAATACCATGCAGAAGTGCTGAAGATATTTAGAAAAACAAACTATAGAAATAGAAAATTGCAAGCATATTTTCCCCTTTATTTGTTGTCTCTCAAATCCAAACAAGATTATTTCCTTTCCTGCAATGCTGCTTTTGATAATCTTGTGCCAAAGGCTCTGAATCTGTTCTTACTGCTGTCAATAGCAAGATGCCTGTTGCTTTTAATGGTTTAGCTATTAAAACACCGCATCCCAGTTGTCTGGCTGTGACCAATCCCAAGCTATTGCAGTGACAATATGGAACCTTTTTCCTCTCCGAATGTTTCTCTGCAAAGTTTGACCATTTTGGCTGGGGTAAAACATGTGTCTATCTGGGATTCTTTCCAAGGATGAGATTTTGACAGCTGTGCTCATGTTGGCAAAAATCCTGACATCTTGTGCTTCGTTGAAATAGCAGATTCTTAGTGGAGAGGGGTGGGAATCAGATTTCATAGATGAACACTTATGAATTGAAGACTGTGAGCCTGGCTTAGCTCTTTGCACTGGGGGGAAGAGGTTGAACCATCCTCTGGGACAGGGTGGAGCCTTCCTTTCATCCCAAGTCCACCTGTGGGCACAGATGGCTGATGGGCAGTGGGGCTGACGGGAGCCCTCTGAGCCTCTGCCAACTTTGTGCAGCAGTTTGGGACATGCCTTGGACTGCACCCATGAAAGTGGGTGTCAGGCTGTTTGGAGTACATGCCTAACGATTTGCATTTACATATTAGATGTTTGGGCATGAATGGTGGGTGGTAGTAGTGCACTTTCAATAAAAATCCACCTTTGTGGTCATGATCAAAGCTTGGCCCACAATTTATGCCAGGTAGCTTGTGAAAAAGCAAAGCATTGGTATGGTTTGAAATAGCCTGTTTTTGGGGTTTTTATTATTACTTTTATGGTTATGATGATTGAGTGGTTTTTTTTTTTTTTTGTTTGGAGATTCCAACGAGAAACATCTTGAACTGGAGAAATATTTCCCACAAAATTTGTAATTATTCAAAGCTAATATATCTTCTGTGGCAACCTTCAATCTGATGAACTGCCATTTTTTCTGATGAAAAATCACTTATTTGGAGACTGGAATTCCTATTATCTCGACAAATAGGGAATGGTGGTATGGAGAATTGTGTCATAAGGTCACCCAGGAGCTCCACATGAAAGCCAAGGTTATACTGGAACAGGTTTGACGGAAGGTCATCAAAAAGTTTTCAGAAGGTATTTTGCAAATATTATATTTATTTCAAACTGTCCAGTGGCCAGATAGTTCTTTTATATTTTACCAAGAAAAATAAAATCACAAGGTTTTAAAACCATGTCAATAATAACTTTCCATTTCTGGTATTTCACTGAAAAACAAGGAAAAACATTTTTTAAAACATAAACAAGATAGCAGTCAAACAACAAAACCCCAAACAAAACATACCTCCTGATGAAAACAATTCCAATAATTTTGCTCAGGAAAGACTGTAGCTCAGGGTTAGACACAAAAAATCAGACATTCACGGCTTGCATCCGTGGCAAATGTGAGGTCTTTTTTTCCGTGGAAGTTAAAGTAACACAACAGCTAAACTTGCTCAAATTCATACTTGCTGTGCATTAAGTGATGTGTACAGACATCTACTACACATCAGCAGGCACTTGGGTAGCCGTTTCATGTGTGTAAGCCCTCAAGCTTATTTTAAGGATTTGGGAGGCTGTAGGTCCCTGTCATTAGGTAGGTCTACTATAGATGAGTCAGATTTGAAAGGGTTAAGTTTGGGACAGTCCTAGAACAAGAAATCATGCATGTACATGGTGAATGCACACTACACTGTGATTGTAGTCAAGCACGCAGGCAAGATAGAGGTGAGCTCTGAGCATATATTATTTATTTGCACATAGCTAGTCTAGCCGTGTCAGCTGAGTGGCCACAAAAGTGACCAGTAACTACAAAATTATATGGGAAAAATTGTACCCTGTATGCTTTGCTTATGGGAGATGGGGTTGAAGAGTATAATAAAGGACAGTCTGTATTACATGGGTCGTTTGGTGAGCATGGCACTGACTGATGGCCTTAAAGGCCCTTTCAAAGTCATGCCTTAATGACAAGCTCTCCCTTCCTCTCCCACTCTTTTCTTGAAAACTAGGGCAAATATTAGCACATCTGCGAGTGTTGGGCTGCTGTGTTTAAAGTGCTTCTAGCGCCCGTGTTAGCTAGATTAAAACTAACATGACCATTTCTACTCTGAGAAATACCAGTGGCATGTCTACCATAAATTAAACTGAAATTCCAACTTTAAGTTGTCTTATAGTTCTGCAGCAGATCTGTTTACTCTGGAATAGCATAAGGCAGATGTCTTCATCTTCGCTGATTCTTAACAGGTCACAGGCATTGACTTTAAATAACTAAAAGCCTTTAAAATAATTTTAAAATATGTTTTCCCCTCCTCTACAGACTTTAACCTTTGGTTGGCCTTAACCAGCAACACCCAGGATAATGTGATTCTAAAACAGACCATCATAAACTGAGCAGCAGCTTTAAATATATAGTGTGATCATTACCTGAAAACAGTGAAGAGGTTGGAATAATTATTGCTCATGTTTACACTTCTGTGTCTCGGTGGGTTTGTTCAATCACTTAATGATGATGATTAAAAACATACTGGAAACACGTAGTAATTAGAGAGAGCACTTACTGTGATTCTGAAGCACAGAGGTACCTTTGAAGTGGAACTGGACGCAGTGACTGTTGCCAAAACATTGTGAGAGTTAGGAGTGCTGTGCTGCAGGTCGTTGGTAATTGTACGTACGATAACATGTCTATTTTGGCACATGCAATATCTGCCTCCAGGACCAACCTTATAATCACTTCTTGTACATCAGTGAGACTTTTGCAACTCACAAAAGGAGCAGATTGATGGCAGGTGAAGGATCATATAATTGCTCCGCTTTAGTTTACGTAAAGCCAAAGTTGAACTTTGGTTTATTTCTCTGTGGAGGACGTTTTGGAGGGTGAGGCAGGGTTTAGGAAGAGGGAAGGAGGAGGAAGTTTAGGGTGGCGGCAGAGAGCGGGCACTGGTTCAGGTGCTTTGCCCTGCCAAGGTTCCAGTGTGGGTACTGACATGAAAGGGAGTTCTCAAACAGCAAGTTGTAAACCTCATGTTTTAGGAGTGTTTTTGTGGGTGAGGGATAGGGGCAGGTATTGCAGAATGTGTTGCTTTGTTAGTTTTTCCCATTCAAACAAACAAAAATACTCTTATTATAATAAAGAAGAAGGGAGGAATGATATGGCTTGTGCTGTAAAATGTTTGCTGGAAAGGTTGTCCTGTTTTCCATTGCTTAATTTCAGAAGAAAAGGAGGGCACATAGATTGGAGAGAACACAGCTACTTTCTTAGGAGTATTTTTATGAGCACTAGAGACAAGTCCTCTCAGGAAGGAGCAATTTAGTAGTATGTAAAGAAAGCAGAGGTAGAAACAGGCTCTCCCCAGAGTTTCCTAGCATTCCTTTGAGGCTGAAAGGGACTTGCTTTTGGTCATCGTCCTTTAATTTTCTACACCGTACCTGTAGGTAATTTGCTTTGCAAATCCAAATTCAGCTTCTGTCCCCGTGCTGATGCCATGGAGACCTACCTGCTTACACCACGTGTGTCTCCCATTTCAGTGGTGTTCCTGTGCCCCCGATGTCCCCTTGCAGATGACCAAGATTATGGCAGCTAATACTCAACACGACTAAAACGAGGCTCTTAATCATAGATCTGCTGTTTCTTAAGCACCATGGACAATAATTACAATCCTACTTGTCACTCAGACGCATGGGTATTATCTTTGACTCAGATGTCTCTCTTGCTTCATGCCTCCAGGCAACGTCAAACTCTTGCCACTTGTTTCTGCATAGCATCTCTAAAATACTGCCACTTTTGTCCCCTCTCATGGCTCACACAGTTACTCAGGCTGTCATTATCATGCTCCTCAACTGCTATTACAACATTGCAAATTCTGGCCTTGGCAAATCTGATCTCACCCTGTTCACACATGTTCTTTATGCTGCAAAAAAAAGACCATTTGCCTCACCTGCCTGTCACCCCTCTCACTGCATCTCTTTTGCGAGTCTCTGCTCTTGATCATATGAAGTATAATCTGCTTGTCTGTGCTGTCAAGGTCTTTCATTGCCTTTCTCCACCCAATATATCTGTCTTGTGGTTAAGGTGTCAGTTTCGGCCTCTGATCAACCCACTGTGCCAATCTATTGCCCAGTTTTTAAAATTTGAAAGCACCCTCACTTGCTTTCTTGTGCTGTTACGGCAGCTTCGTTACTCTCTTCCTAGTTTCTCTTTAAAACTCCTTTTCTAAGAAAGCTATAAAACCTTCACAGCAGTGAAGTTGTTGGTGTGCTGAGCTCTGTGATGACTGTGCAAACTTTGGTGGTTTCCATGGACTCCCCTTGTCTGTAACATCATCTGTTGGCTTTTGGCTTGGAGCGAAGACTCCTTGGTTCAAGAACCATCTGTTTGTGCTGGCTTTGCATGGTGTCTGTCACTGTGGGTTACTGTCCCATGAAGGGAATCCACAGGAGCTATGGTAATACAAAATAATAACAATAATTTAGAAAGCAAGCATCAATAGCACCACGTGTCTCTTGTTGCTGGTCTGTTGTTACCCGTATGACACTGAACAAGCACTGATACTAGAGAAAGTTGACGGGTTTTACTTCTGGAAGAATGTGGAGGAGTGGATTTTATTCCCCTCCCTACTCTCTGCCTCTTGCACAGGGCCCTTTCACTGCTCCATCATTCATTAAAATGAAGGTAAAAGGCAAAAAGCAGGATGGCAAGTGGTGGGACCAGCATTATGCAATTCCACTTTTGGGTCTTCTGTCCACTCTGTTCAGAAATCATTGCCATTTGGTAGATAGTTTGGGGGACTCGCAGAAAATGAGCTGGAGTTCATTTATGAGAAGAGACAGAGCAATGACATGGGTCCACATCCGATTGCACTCTTTATTCTTATTGGGGTGTTCATTGGAGAAGCCTGGCATTGTACACGGAGTCCACGGTGCCTTCTCTCTGGTCCTGGCCTGTGCAGGATAGGATTGAATACATACTGATGAGGCTTTGTAGCGTGCTCTGCAGCTATACTTCAGCCCACAGTCTCCTGAAGCTGCCAGCCGCATGAAACCAGTATGAACAATGGGCTTAAATCCATTTTCTAAATAGAGTTTTGCCTGCGAAAAAAAATCGGATGCCAAAATGTCAGGCTGCAAACCCCAACTGCTGAGCAGTTCTTTTTCCTGTGAGAAGGAAGAACTCTGGTGAAAACAAAAAAAAAAACCAACAAAAAAAAAAAAGCTCAAAAAACAATCCAGCCCTGTGTCAGGAACAAAGGTCGCTGCCTCTGCAGTAGCCAAGTGTGTAGCCCAAGGCCAGGCAACATCTTGAGCCTTCTGCTGTGACTTTGGGACCTTTTACAAGAGCTGGGCACTTTTCCAGCACTGAGCTGTAAGAGGGACAGTTGACCCATGTTGCACCTGGGGCATCTCGGCCTTATTTCATTTTCACATAAGGCTTTGTCTAGGTTTATTTTATTTAATGGGCTTTTTTTTTCTGGTTATACTGTCACAGGAAATTCTCACTGTTCTATTACTTTTTTCCTGTTGGAACTAGCCTTAAAATAAAATGAATAAATAAATATATATATACACATATAAAAATATGCAGACAGGAAAGCTATTCAGATCTGGAGAGGCCTTGATAACACTGCTGATGAGGTTGCCAGCTTTCTCTGAGACTGAGCTGAACAATTCCCCACCACCTCCCCAACCCCTGGGAACTTAAGCGGTGGTAGTTGTGAAGTTTCTAATTCTGACTACAGGTGTTTGGTTTGAAAGACACCACATGCCATGTTGTAATCTCATTTAGGAAAAAAGCAATTAAATAAAAATACAGATGTGTTACAGTCACAGTTCCTGAACATCTGAAATGCCCGTCGGTTTAAAAAAAGTAAAGAATAAATCTCACTAAAGGAGCACTATCCTCTCATCTTTTGTAATATTATCCAGTATTAGTATTTTAAATTAAAAAGAAGAGAGAGTTTTGATTGTCAACATCTGCTCTTAACCATCTTTTTACAGCAGGACATTGTGTTTAAAACAAACAAGATAGGAATGCATAAACCCCCCTTATTCTCCTCCTCTGTTTATCCAAATATTCCTGTTAGCGTTTACTTGTTGCACATTCTGCTTCATCATTTAGTGTTTAGCACCATTTTCTTAAGGTACCATAGATTATCAGAAACATTCCTGGGGTGCAAAGTAGTAACTAGACCTGCTCGGCTTTGTCATAACGAATTGGATAGTCACTGATCCTGCTCTTTTGAAGCATTAACTTGAAATATGTAAATGCCAGTATGTTCTGGATAAATTGCATGAAAAAGATTAGCCAGCTTTAACATGGGCAGTTCTCTTTTCAGTATTAATGATGATAGTAGTAATGAAAGCAATAAACTAACTAACTGGTCTCAATCCAGCAAAATATTTAATCGCATGCTTAACTTTTTAAGCATGTGTGCGTTTCTGTTGGTCAGAGTTAGGCACGTGCTTTAGCTCTTTGCTCTACTGCTGTTAGATTCCAGCATGTGCCGCTCCTGTTGTTCATGTGAGATGTGCTATTTCTGGTTGTGACTGGCAGGAATAAACCTTTAGAATTAGCAAATACTGAAGAATAGTTAATATATTAATTATTCAGTATAATTTTGGGGGGTTTTAACAACAGCTGAGTGGTGTTAGCCTGCTTGTTTACTATATATTTAACAAGCTTGTTGGTCTCTCCTTGCCACTGTTTAACCCTTCTTCTGTAGTGCTACCTGAGGGAAGGAGATCCTCAGCGGTGAGTGGAGACTGTTTGCCTTGGAGGAAGAGTGCAAAGGTACCAAGCCTGGTAAGGTTATTGTGAATCTCTCCAGTAATGCTTGGGGGTTCTCAAAGCCTGAGCTCTTGTAATCTTGCAATTTCTTTGAAATCTCATTACTAATATACAAAAAAATAAACCCCAGAACATTTCTTCCTTATAGAGGCACAAACCCACACATTTCTAGTCTTCACAGCGTGGTAGAAGAGAGCCTGAAACATGATGTGGTTACTACGTTCTAGGCTCCAAAATCAAAAAGCATTTCTTATTATTTTTTCATGATTTTCAAGCCAATTTCAAGCCTTTCTGAGACCTCACAGGTTTTGAGCACTTGGTGCTGGCAATTCCTTGAGCCTCTGAAGCCTAGCTTATGGGAAATCAGATTTTTATTGAACTCTTTAGAAAATTCATCCTTCCTTGCTGTGCCGAGCATTACAGAAACACCACGAGAGAGAGTCAGGGCTTTAAAGTCTGTACTAGCTGAAATGATTGTCAAAGAGTAGGAACTGCAGCTGCAACAAGTTTTGTCATCTCAGGCCCCATTTTGCAACATTCATGTAGGAGCAGAGCCCTAATGCAGCACCCAGCCCCTTGCATGCACGGCTAAGTGAAGCTGCAGGTCTGAGCTTCAGGCTGCCAGGGGATTTCCTGGGGCTGCCAACGGTGTCAGCACATACAGGGATGCCACACGTCTGTGTGTGCAGCCATGTGAAAGCACCGGTGAGCAGGGGGAGCACAGATTCCCAGCAGGCCCCTGAGAGTAGCGACTTTCCAATTGGACTCATTGGGTTATTATTAAATGCCTCCAAAATACATGAGAATCCTGCCATTGTCTGAACTAGTCTTTGAATCAGGGGCTCTTAAACAGAGGATATGCTATTCGTCTTTTGTTCCACATTCCCATAATGCTTTTAAAAGAAAAGAAAGAAAAAAAGAAAAAAAAAAAAAAAAAAAAAAAAAAAAAAACAAAAAAAAAACCAAAAAAAAACCCCCAAAAATCACAGACCTGAAACGTGATGTCAGTCTTACCCTGAAAGCCAAAAGTGGAATGGATGGTTAGCCAAGATTAAAGTCCTAGGCTTTGCAATTTCTTTATTTAAGTTATGGCTGTATGTCAGTAGCAGTAAGCAAAGCAAAATGCAGTAGCTAGACTGGTGTTCTGTTCAATTGCCTGGGGCCCCAACTGAAATTTAATAAGCAAATGTAAGATTTTAGTGCTTTGGAATGGAAACTTTATGGCAACTTATTTCTGCAGCCCCTTTTTAAGTGATGTATCACATGTACGGTTTGTGCAGTGCACCTTGGATGCTGAATACAGTTCTGCCTTTGTGCTGTCAGTCCTACCCTTTCTCTCTGGGTAGGACAGCGTCGGTGTGGTACCATGCCTGGTTGTTGAAGTAAGGTGGCAGACCAGACTGTATAAAGCTGTGGCCTTCCTCTCACAGGTTGGAGTCAGGTTTATCTTCAGGTCACAGAGCAAGCTGGTGTTGAATGTAATTATGACTGGGGATATCTTCCCTGAAGTTCCCATTCAAATGGTTTCTGATATTAGTGGCTAAGGCAGGTGGGGGAATCTATACTGGCAATATTTTTTAAGTCAGGGGTTATCAAATCATGTTCGAGGTGGCTTATGGAGAGCAGATCCTGGCTTGGGGCATGGGAGAAAATGGGCATGACTTCTCACAGTGCTGTTTGTTCTTATTCTTCGGGTCATTCTTCAGCTTTCAAAACAGAGTCCTTCTAAGGGATTATCTGATTTTTTTTTTTCTTTTTTCAAGACACAGATTCATTTATTGTTCAAAGAGTTGCCTGTCAGAGCGTGTTTGACTCGCTAGTAAGGATGCAAAACCCTCTCATGGGAAATGAGAAAAAAAGCTCCTAATTTTAAATATTCAGCGCCTCTGTTCCCTGCATGACAGTAGGTGAGAAATGCATGCTGTCCTCTGTTCCCAGCTTGTGTTTTGCTGTATCTGGTATTTACAGTTTCTTCATTATGATGGTTCATGGAGACTTGTTGTAAGCTGTTCTTCATCTCTTTCCAAGCATGAAAATCTAGTCTTGAGGGTTGCGTTTAGAATCAGGTCCTATCAGTAGGTGTTGGCATGAATGCACTGAGATGGCAAAAGGAGCTTTACTCTTTCCCCAGCACCCTACCACTCTTTCCTATTGGTACCAGCTAGTAGAACCCATTTGTCTGGGCTTTTCTGCATGTTAATACCTCCAACATCCATTGCTGTCATCAGGACATGAGGAGGCTGAACAACTCAAGAAGTGTTTAGCATCTTGAATTCAGTCTAACCAGGGGAAACAAAAATAAAATCTCCTCTTTATCTTGCACAACTGACTTTTCCAACTTTATGTCCTAAGAGCACATGCAGATGGTGTGCAAATGGCCAGTCAAACATGGAGACCCCTCTCTAGGGAAACACATAAAAGCCAGCCATGATTCTTATGCTCTTTAGGTACCTCTTGTATGCTTTTCCTGGGTTAGGGCCCAAGATGAGAGTGTCTCACTCTGTCTATTCAGCCACGATTACTGAGGACAGAAATTACGCATACTCTGCTTCAAAAATCATGTTTCTGTATCACTAAAGTCTTTAGAGTTCAGTCAGTGAAAGATCCCCCATGATAATAAACCACCATTCATTCCTCTTGCCTTCTCACGCGTGTGTTTATTTCTGTTTGCTCCTTTCTTTTTTGCAGATGGCAGATAAATCTTGTCAGTGCTTTTTTGGCTTTGCAGCCTTTTCTCAATCATCTTTCCTTTTGTATCTCCAGCAATGTGCTAATCTGATGGTTTGCTATTTCTGCTAAGCATATTTCTTTTCCATGCTCTCATTGTCTAATTCTTGTGCTTTTTTTGCTGGGTGAAAGAAGAGACAAATTTCCAGTAGGCAAAAAATAAACCATCCCCAGCTCGTGAAAGAAATGAACCCTTTTTTAATCACTGCTATAAAATGTAATAGTTTAACGTGAGTTCCTCGTCAAGGTTGGAAGACTGTCCAACAGGTCCCTGAGAAGCATCTTTTGATGCATCTGTTGGATCAATTGGAACTGTACTGAACATGAGGAGAACAATACTGCACGAGCCCTTGAAGAGGAGCGAACACAGATGACATTTTTATTCATTCTCAGCCAGATTGCTTAGTATTGTGTCCTTTCTGTGAAAAATGACACCCTGGCAACAGGCCACTGACTGCAAAACAACTTGGCATGGGCCTCCTGTTTGTCTCTGCCTGAGCTGAGCATCACCAGAGATGCCAGACTGCTAGCCACAAGCTGAGAGTGTTAAAGCACCACCTTTCTTTAATCAGCACCTCTCTGCCATTTTTGGTAGAAAATACTCAAGGGAGGAGTTCCTGACTGTTCAGATCTTTGGTGGCATCAGCAATGGCACTTTGCTCTCCTCTTGGTAAAAGCGTTAGATCTCCTGGCTCAGAATGACTGGCAAGGTTGGTGCTGTCTAGCCAACCATAAAAAAATTACATTTCAGAGCTTCTGATTCTGTGCTTCCCATCTCCTTTTTCTTTTCTTGCATTTTAAGTGGAATATTTGAACCCCCCAATGGGATTAAGAAGACAAATCTGTTTGACTTTCAGTTTCATCTGAACCACCATAGTTACTGCAGCGGGTACTAACATAGCCAAAACCCCATGGATTTCCCTGGGACTTTTCAGAGGGCAGCTCCACAGTTTGTCTGTGACTGGGAGCTTTCATGAGATGACTGGGTTTGCTGTGGACAAGGTGGCACTGAACTGTGGGTTGTATGGTAGCTGGGGTCTTGGCATCAAAACCGGATTAAACACTGGGACGTTAAATGATTTTTGTTCCAACCAAACAGGAGTGTGGTAAGATACGCAACAGCCACTGCTGTGTGCTGAGAGACACTGGAGTGAAAAACTGGATCTGAATTTCTGTTCTGCCTGCTGGAACCAGGCTCTCTCTGTGCCTACTGCTGTGGAGTGTGCTTTTCCCTAACTAAATAGTTGCTTTTTTCTGAAGTAAGGACAATATCTTTGCTTTCAGCTCTGATGCAGTGTGACATGTACAGTAGAACCTGTCATAATTCATGAAGTCAGTTCTGTTTCAATGTTAATAAGTCCTTAATCAAGTCATTTGTTTCATCCAGGATGTCACATTTAGAAGTGGATTGTGAAATGCTTGAAAACTGGAATCATAGGAGCATTATTTAATGCCAAGTGTTATCCGCATCATATCTGAAGCTGGAACATGCCAGGAAAACATCCTTCACATCCTGCAACTAATATATCCAAGCTTTCGGGATCAATCATGAATTGTCTTAGTACATACACTATTTTTCTCTGTTCATGTGTGGCATAATATTATATGCCATATTTGGGAACTCATTCTCACCTTGCTTATCTGTTACCTATTTTCTATGGCCAGTTCTCTTACTTTATAAAATAATTCTGTGCAACATTGGACCAATCTCTTTAAACCAAGATTGGCACTTTAAATCCAACAGAAAATAGCTGAAATTTAAAACTAGTAGTCCTCATTCTAGTCTGTTTGTGATACGTAAGGAGAAAGAAGAGGTTTGAGCCAAGCAGCTGCTGGTGGGATTAAGAGGGAAGCTATTCACAGAGACCAGGTTTATGATTATCATCTCCTGTTCTTGATGTTGTCTTCAAGTGGAGCAGAGCTAAGGGCTAAAATTGCATTTTTTAATATCTAGTTCCTGTAAGTCTTTTCCATTTGCAAAGACGAAGGGGAAGTCATAGTGAACTCATGGCAAATAGTCTCACTGCATTTTCATTCTGTATTTAAATTACATTTAATGTTGTGCCATTTTTTGTTATAAACTTGTTTCTGTCTGCAAGTAGGTATGCTACATACTGTTAGCGATAATAGCCATACCTGCATATGCGACATATGTTGCTCTACAGCAGTGTCATCACGTACAAAATTTCTGCAGAGTGAAACATTGAAAAGTCATTTTTTTGCCTTAAGGAACCACTTGCATTTATATTGTAAATCTGTCTTACTGTTGCATCCTCCTTGTGAACCAGACCCCTTGTGGTAGGTACTGTGAAAACACAGAAAAAGGAGACCTGTTCATATCTGTGAGGGAAACATTTTGGTTTGGGGTTTTTCCCAGTTTCTGTCCTGAAATAGTCAGTAAAGAAAGCTGTAAAAAAGGAAATACAAAATATTTCTTCAGATTCTATTTTACATTTCCACAGGCTCTATCAAAATTAATCCTTCCCAGTTCCAACCAGTTTATCAAGAATACTAAATGTTTAAAGGATCCATGTTTTCTGCAGAAATTTTGTGTTCTCTTAAAAGCTATTTTTCACTATAAAATGTTTTATTTGAATTTAGTCCAAGTCATAATGAATGCTGGAGCAATTAAAGTATCAGCCACTATAAGGAGTCTTGGGAGCATAGGAGACAGATAGGATCAGGGCTTAAGCTACTGAAATACCTTTTATGAGAAATAAAGATTTCACAAACCCCAGTTTCAAACAAAAGAGTTGACATATGCTAAGCTCAAAATACTAAACAACTTCTCCTGCCTTGTCCCACTGAACAAATAAAGATCTATGAAATATTTAAACTTTATATCTGCAGGAGGAAAGAAAACACTTTTTTTTCTAATTTAAAATTTTTGGCAGGTGCTCAGGTATTTATAATAACAGGATCATAAAATGACATGGAAAGGTTAGAGGGAAAGGTGCAGTGGGAATTTTGAGTATGACTTTGTAAACTGTCACATTTGTTAAATCTTAAACTTCAAATTCTAGCCAGACTGTTTGTTCATTTACATGTGTCGTAGTGTAGATATTGTGGGTTAGGAAACTTTTAAATCAATGAAGCGTTTATGTGTAGGGCTGGATCATGCCTTCATATACTGGAATCAATTAAATTCCTTTTATTTAAATCTTGTAACTGTTGCCCTTTTAAAGAAAAAAAGAAAGGAAAAGCCTTTTAAATATTTTTCATTAACACATACTATTAAGTGGGTAAGTGCCCTAAGTATATTTTAATTTAATTTAGATTTAACAGCAACATTTTTCCCATACTAATTAAATGCCAGTTTGTTATTAAGAAAATATTTATTGAAGTTGAACTTGATGATAGATACATATCTATCACATCACTGTTAAACCTCATTAAATAGTGTTTTAATTGCAATTTGTTTTTAATTACCATTCATTAAGCATATTATTAAATCTAAATTGCATGCTTATGAAAGACGGGTTTGCCAATATAAGTGGCTGAGGCCCTCAACTACTGCCTTACTTCAAGGTTCCCATAATTTGAGGCGGGTAGGGTGAAAGTTTGAACTATTTTCATTATTTCTAACAGTGTGCCCTCCCTTCCTCGCTGCCTGTGTCTTCCATCTTTATTAAACACAATTAATAGCATCTGCACCAGTCAACATATATATAAGGAAAATGAAGTATGAAAAGTGGTGACAAAACAGCTCTTTGGGCAAGTGAGCAGGGAGCCAGCAGGGAGGAAGCTGAAGCAAAGAGGGAAAACAGAAGTTAAACAGGGCATTGAAGCCAATTATCCAAATTAAAAGAAGTAGAGGATGGGGACTGGTTGCCTGAAGGATGCAGAGGGATACAGCTAATGATTTGCAGAGCTTTTTCTCTTCGGCTTATCATGGCAAGTCTGGCCGGGGTCAGTCACCGTTACTGTCTGATGACAGCCCAGCGGCTTTTCAGCAAAATGAGGTGCTGGTCTCAGTCCACGTGGTGCACAACTGCTGGCGTGGGCAGGCCTCATCCCCAAGATCAGGACAGAAGCGTGCTGCTTGGTGGTTGTCCAGTGTCAGTTCACAAGTAATAGTAACAAAGAAAGCCCAGTGCCTTTCAATTTTCTATGATGTGTGGTTCCACAGTTTTTCCAGAGGCAGTGCTGCTCCCCTTTAGAAGTGCCACTCAAATGAACAGCCTTATGGGGTGTGTGAACTTGCTTTGCTCAGTCATGTTTGCCAGATTCCTTAGCAGTAGTCCATGAATCTAAGGCAAACTGAGAAATCCTGAAATAGAAGGTTTTCCTTTCTAAGGATATCAGTTCTTTCAACAAAAAGACTCTACTGAGTTGTCTTTTTAAAGACTGGATTTTTTTTAAGTTTTAAACGAAAAGAGCCTTTTGGAGCCTTTCGTCTAGGAATGATGCTCTCTTTTTGTCAGAAAGGAGGAAAGGCTGGGAAAAAGGGTGTGAGGGTGCTTTTCTGATGGAGACCAGCTCACCATAACCAGAGAGCAAACTGGAGAGCCGTTCCCAAGGTGGGGGCGGTAGCAGACAAAAGGCATGGTCCCTTATGGGGTACAGTGTTGACATCCTCTAGGATGCTGGTATCTGGCTCTGTCAGAGCACTCGGGGAGGAATTGGTAGGGATGGGGGCTGTTGGGCAACGCCATGGAGGTGAAAAGACAGTTGTATGTTAGAAACAGCTGAAGTAGCCTGAGGTATTGCAGACTTTTGCATGGGCTGGATGAGGAAATGCAGTAAGGCTCTGTACATTGACACTCTTTGGCTCTGGTTCTCCTTGCACTGAGGGTGGTTTTGTGCCAGGTTATCTCCATTGACTCCAATGGGTTATCTCCAATTTGCAGTACAGTTTAAATCAGATGCAGGACTTCTTTTCTCCTCTTTCCAGTTCATGAATCTCTTTCAAAACCTTCTGTACCAGATGTTCACAATTGTAAACAAATCATCCTGGCAAACCAAAGTATCTTCTCATATGTCTGTGTCACAGTAGGTGAGGTCCCAGCATCGGTGCCTCTATCTGCCTCTGGATCTTCTGCTCATAAAACATTAGTTATACAATGGGTTTTTTGGCAGATGGGTATGTTCCATGAAAAAGCCATTTCCATTCCAATACAACAGTGCTTTTATATGGACTGTTTCAGTCTGTGTTGCGCAACCCTTTTGCACAATGATTCATTATGCTGTCTTGCTTCTTGATATGCTGAATCATGGGATGATACTTTGCCAGCTTCTTTGTATGCCAACAATAACTTGCTCATGTTTCAAAGATAGAGAAGGCTGCAGAAATCACTACAGCACAGGGAGCCCGAACATATGGCTGAGGGAAGTTCTCAGCAGGCTCTAAACTCTTCCACATGGGTGGGGAAGTTACCTTTCAGTTCCTGCTCTCCTTGGATAGCTGTAGGAAATTGCATATGGCTTCCACTTGTTGTTAGAAGCTGGAGAAGACCCAGATTCCTGCTCCCTCTAAACTGATAGCAATCAGCCACTTCTGCGCTGTGGCCCCTTAACTGGGAGAACATAAATCAGTTCACCTATCCGTGGAGCACCATCTGCATTCAAAGGCTTGACCTGACAGAAACAAGGAACTGTAGAAAGGACTTTGCAAATATCCACACAGATACATCAGGTGGTCACTGTGGGGTTTCCTGACGTGCTGTTGGAGGCTCCACACTGTCTCCAGCATGTTGGTGTGAGGAGGTGCCTAAATTAAACCCTTTCTTACTGCATTAGCCTCAACAGTATACATTTCTCCACGTGTTCTTCCATGACTCTTGGGTACACTGGGTGCTGGGTTACAGTACAGTTGCTTATTTTCCATAACTCAGGGGTCTGGTAATGGTTTCTAACTTCTATTTTAAAAATTAATTTACTTTTGTTCAGTTATGCACAGGATCCTTGCAGAGACAAATGATGCTTTCCCTTAGCCATTCTGGAGTTCTTTTTTGTTAAGAGTTTGTAACTGTAAGTATTTATCTGATCACAGAAAATTCAGAATCAGCGGAGCGTATTCACAGCTGTTCTGAGAAAAGGGACAAGATTTTGGTCTGAAAGGAATATATTACACTGCTTGAAAACAGGGTTTTTAAAGGAAATACTGTTGTATTTTTAAAATGTATTCTTATTTGGATACCATATTTTATTTCCCAACATACTTCAGTTTGTAGCACAGCATAGTACTATGTACCTTATGCACTTTGGAGAAGCATTTGAAAAGCCATTGGTTTTCCTATGAAGACACTAACTCTGAATCCCAAAGAAAAATTCTAGATTATGAACGCGGTGTCCTAACAGACATTAAGGGTACGTTTGCACATTTGATTTTTAAGTGTAGTTATTACAGCAACTTCATATACAAGAGTATTCGCTATTTTTAGCTATTATTACCTGACTGGGACTTCTATAAGATAGGCAGCTTTAGTGCCTTTTTCTTCTCCCCTGTGCTTATTGCATGCTCCAATTCTATAAGAATCTGTCCATGTGCAGTTAGGCTTTGATGTGAGATATAATAAAGATCAGATTTTGAAGAGCAGCATGTACGTATTTGTCTGACGTGTATGTATAGAAAAGGTCAAGGGACTTACTATTAGTGCTTTTATTCAGGGTTGTGGGTATGTGAAACATTCTTCACATGGATGCTGTGTTTCCTATAATATTTATATCTATGCTTTGGTATTTCTAGTTCAGTGTCTCAGCCATTCTTAAGTGTCCTGCATTATTTTTTTCCACGTATTTATGTGTTTATTAGCTCATGTCTTCATTCCTTGTGTGTCACCTTCTTGTCTCCCCACCTTCTCTCAGGCCCAAATGATTTTGCAGGGCTGCCCTGCCACAGAAATGGGTCAGACAAGTTACAAGAACTGTAGATTGGTTGGATGAGGATCCACCTAGCAACACCACCACGCTAATGCTGGATTGGGAAATTTGCCCTACAGGAGTTTGTCTTGATTAAAGGCTTCAGTCTGTCTTTGCAACACAAACATAGGAGCCCCCATGCTGCTCTCTGAAATTTACAGCGTATTTTCTTTTTACTCAAGCATATTGAAGCAGAACAGAAGAAAGGATCAAAGGTACTGTAATGTTTCTATAAACAAGTACTACTTAGTTTGGTTTTTTTTATCTTGGGTTTATTTTTTTCCAAACAAATCTTCTAGGCACATTAGGCTCAGATTTCATTTTATTGCCAAATGACCAGCTGGCAACAAAATCACATATGTCTGTGTAAATAAAGTAGATGAGAAGCTGAACAGGAGATTGGGAGATGATTCAAGCAGTCATATTGGCTCCTACACCTTAAAATTTGACTGGTTTATCTGTCTATTCAGCAATGTCCTGTACAGACCCCTTTTCAGCATGAAATACAGAATTACCCCAAGCTGAGATTTTAGTCTGTGGTTTTCCTCCCTTCTAGTGAATTTACAGGAAAACAGATAATTCTCTGGGACTATAACCCAGAAATTCATTTTTTGTTTGCTCATCAAGTGATGACTAATCCACTCCCTGTTACTCAAATATAGGTGTAACTTGTGATGACTGATATTATTATGAAGCATTTTCACTTTGAGGGCCAGATCATCCTTCCTTTGAAGGTAATGCAATTTTGCAATTGGCTTGAGGGCTCTATTACCGCCTTTTTGGTATGTTTGGATTCACTTGGCAATGAAACCTCAAATTGATTAATTTATCTTTAAGGTCAATGTGGCCATATAGCCCTTCTCCATTTGTAGCTAGACAATGGCATAGTCACCTCAGTTTGCACCTTAAATTAAGTTTCTTCATGCCACCCTGTAATTCCCAGGAAAAAAAAAAAAAGCGTGGCCATTATTAGGCAAACATAATCGTAATCTTGCTTCTAAAAGCAGATGAACTAGAGCATCTTTCAGACCTGGGTGATAATGATACAGAGTTTTCCCCATGCAGTCATGAAAAATAGGTTCCTTTTGGCTATACTTCTGCTCCTTTTGGGTCCCTGGTGAAAGAAAATGTGAGTTTTGGATAACTACTGAGGAATTAGGATATTTGGTCGTATTGGTCTATTCAAATATCTCTCATCCAGGGGAGGTGTTCCTTGACAGAATTGGGTAACAGGATTCCCTTTGTCAGAGCAGTGGCTCAGAAATGCTGCAACAGCTATCAAGGATCTGTTTGCAGGGGCAGTTTTGCCCTCAGTCAATAAACTCTTAAAGAACTTAAGAGCTCCATTATCTAGGAGGTGGAGGACAGAAATGAAAGGGGTTAAGCAGTAAATGGGCATCATTTCGTGCTAAAACTTTTTAATCCTTGCCTTTTCCCTAACATCCTCTTAGGGGATTTCAATCCCAACTGACTTCTTGAAGCTCTCATCCCTGCTACAGGTTGGTTTTTCTGTCCAGGGCTCCAGTTCTGCTCTTTCTTCCTAGCATTTCCCTCTAGTTTGTAATGCAGTCTGGGCTGTAATGTGGGGGAGAGGGGCTTCAGTTTGGGAAATATCAGTGCATACTCAATAGCTGTCTTTTTCTCCAAATTGGACACAATAGAGAATACTTTCTACCCCACTCAAAATCATCTGCATGGAAAGATAAAATGGGAGTTAACAAGGGTCAGGTTTATGACAGGGAAAGAAGGCTGCTAATGACCATTATCTATGCCACAGGTTTAACTTCATTACTTTTGCATTAAGTTCTTAATGCCCAAAGCAATAAGCAAACTGAGTCCTGTTGAACTGTAGTAACCTAATCTTCTCTCCAAACCAAATAGAGGGGAAAGCAGAGTCATTTGACATGGCCTTTATTTCATCCTCTCTTTTCCCATCCCCCATTCACATATTAGCCACGTTGTGGGTTTCCTCTCCTCCTCACAGGCTTTTTCTTTTTTCTCTTTCCTTCCTTCCTGAGCTTTTCTGGCTGCCCAAAGTGGTATTTGGTGCAGGATTTACCCTGATCAGAGGTTTTAGGTGTTCTGTAATAGTGGGTCCGGAGTTTGTCACATGGAGAAGTCTATCTTGATAATCTTCTAAAATGCAGAATTATGCAAACTATGTCTAGAATCAAAAGCTTTTAATTTCAGAGGTAAGACAATCTTGAGTTAACCATGACATTGTGCGTTCCAGTAAGTCAGAGCTCAGATCTAGGAGAGCAACTTTGCTGAGTGTTTTGAACTGTGAGCACACTTCTGCAAGGAGAGTTGAAGGTCTTGGATGATTATATCTGAATGTGACTTGTGGGCATATACCAGCCTTGACTCCAGCCATTAGTTCACCTTCTGCCCATTCGCCAGTTATGAACCCTGCTGACGTTTTTGGCTCTGAACCTGCCCCACTAGATGTGCGAACAGTTTAGGTTTAGTGAGCAATGAAAAAACTCCAACAGAGAATTAAATGTATTCATGATTTAGAATGAGATCAGCATTTCCGTTGTTTCAGCTCTTTTCCTACTCACCCTCAACTTTGTCAACTAAAAAATAATGAATTACCCTCTTCTGGTGTGACCTGCAGACTTTTGCTCTGTGGCTGGAAAAGGAAAAGCCACTGAGTAAGAAGGAGCACAAATGGATTTCCTAATATGTGCAATTCCCAGACCAACAGCCTCAGCTTTTGGCAAAAGATGAAGTCAACAGTGCATCTTGTTTGGGTTCCCCAACAGAATGAGAGGGAAAGAACCAGTGCTGGCAGGTAACTGGTGAAACCAAGTGTCCAATGTGTAAGAAATATACTACTGCTTATAGAAAAAGGATCCTGAAGTGATAGGTGCCTGAGAAATATGATAGATTAAATAGAAGAAAATAATATAAACTATGGAGAGTTAAGCAATGAACATGAAAACCTATAAAAAAACCCTATCAGCAATGCAATGTAATATATTACCATAATCCAATATTATATGGTAACCTCCATATGAGAACCTTGCACTCTGAATAATAAGTGCCGAAGGCTGAACATTTATCTTATGACCTGTTCCCTGTTCAGAATGATCAGGGTTACCAGGTATTCGGGGGACTGAGAAAATTGTCCCTCCATAATAATGTTTCCCTGCCATGCAGCACAAAGGGTTTTCATTTCCTTGCCCCTTTCTGGCTTGGAAAGGACATATCAATGGTTGTTTTCTGTAGCCAGGAAACTGTGGCTACAATAAAGTCCATGAGTATTGCAGTAAGGCTTGATATATCGGCCTGACAGCCATCATCTGCTTTAAGAAGTGCTGTCTCCTCTCTGCAGACCTGTCTGCCTCCTGACTGCTTGGCTTGACTCTACGGCTGCTTTTTTGGCTTGTACTGGACACAGATTCTTCTTCAAGTTGCTACCATCCTCATCACTTTTCTCCCAAATGAGATATTTCTTGTACTTTTAAAATGTCGAGTGAACCACAGGGCATGTCAATTCAAGCTGTGGGGAATGCCACGAGTAGGAAAGAGTGAATGGTGAATCCCACCCCAGGTATGTGTAAATGCAAGCAGATTAAATGGTCTCTACTGTGTCTTTGGTACTGACTTGCTGAGCTTTGCCTCCCTTCTGTGGGAGAAAAGGGAGCGTATTTTATCCCTGCACTGGGCTTTTTAAGATTGCTGACTATCAAACTCAAGTGTCTCTCACTTTGGTAAGTTTCTGGCCTTTCCCATTTCTCACTTTCTTCATGCTTTTTCCCATCGGTAACATCTCTTGAGTAATAACATCTCTTGATGTTTTTCAGCTTGCCTGGGATTCACAGAGAACCTAAGTTTATTAAAATATCATTACTTAGTTCTGCAAGAAACAAAGAAAACCAAAAAGCCATCCACTCCGGTAAAATAAAACCTACCCCTTCCATAAAAAATTGAGAAGAGATGCACGCTTTTAAATTCTGATTGTGATTTCCTTTCAGACATGGGAAACAACTTCATTGGATGCCAGATTGGGTACTTAGCCACTAAATGCCTATTTTTTGAACAAACAAGCTGCCACAGTTCTGAAGTTCAGGGTGAAGAGGGCTTAGGGAGAAGCAACACTGTTTTCTAGGAGCGCAGAACAGATCAAGGACCCCTGTGCAGTGAACTATATCTGATACAACACAGCCTGCAAAATTAAATTTTGTTCAGCTTAAGCATTTAATTACTGCAGATGTTCAGGAGATACTCTGTGAAGCATCACCTACTGGGGCCCTTTGGACAGATGCTGTTTGCTTTGACACTCCATCTGTCACTTCAAAATAACCACTGAAGCTTTAACTAGCATAACCCTGCAGGGCTGGTATCAAGGCATGGCGTGTAAGAGGTTAAAAAGAAGGTCAAGGTCATTGCATGCCATGCATGCTAGAAGGTCAGTGAATGACAATTGCCACTTCTTGCTCTCCATGATTTTCAGCAAAGAAATGTATGTATAATTACAGAAAAGCTTTTGGTTTGCTTTCTGGAAGATCTTCTAATACCAGTGATACTGGCCCTATAGCTTGTCAGAGCTTTACGTTCAGATCGTGTTCTGGAGATGAGCAAGATGTGGTAGCAAATGATGGGTATGGCTTAAACCAAAAGAAAAACTTGGTCATTTTATACCAGCAAACAAAGATAGGTAGTATTGATATGGATATTGGACACTGCTGGGATCTGCCAAAAGACAGCATAGTTACTTATTGGCCTCAGAGAAGTATAGTGCCTTTGAAAGGCATTTTCTTTTGGTTTCTTTTGCCATTCCTCAGGTGTTTGTCCATGTCTCAGGAGGAGGAGTTGTGGGGACAATGAACTAGGCTAGTAAATATGCCTGACAAGGTTTGTAAAATCTTGTTAAACCCAGACCATTCTTACACCTACTATGTCTGAAAAAAATCTATCTACACTGAGGCCTTTAAATAGCCTTAGTAGTGGTGCTGCTGTAACGGAACAGCAGGAAGCCTTGCTCTGCACTCCCTTGTTGAGGGTGGCAGTCAGCTCTTCCCCTGCACTGCTGTTCCCAGCCCTGTCAGTATCATGTATTATAAAGCCAAAGGGTGCAATAGACCAATGTATTTTGATCCATTGTATAATGCTTAATTCTGTACAAATCTGATTTGAAATGCCTCCCAGAAATCTGAACATAAGGTATTGACTTTATTAGCTCCATTTATAATCTCAAAGAGAAATCAAATAGGTTTGGTAGGCTGTGGTTTCCACAAACTCATGTTGATTGCTTATAGGTTTGTCCATTTCCATGCTTTGAGGTTCACATTATCCCTCTGGTTAGTTTCTTTTCATCAGTCTTAGTATCAGAGTAAGGTATCTGTTCATTGTCTTTTAAGACATTGGCAGAACATCAGGGTTATTTTCTAGAATCTTCCTTCTTCCAAGGCATGCTGAAAACATTTGCTTACCTGCTTGGGAACTCTTAGATGGGAATTGCTTACGTGTATTTTCTTGAAAAATTTCTTCCTCTGGTAGTAGTCTTTTGTGTTTCAATGTTAGCTCTAAGCACAAATTCCATTTTAAGATTCCTAATAAACTTCAGATTTAGTCTATTTTATGCTTTATCTTACTGGCTATATGATTTTCCTTGCTTTTATTAGGTTTCTACAATTTGTTAGTGTTAGTGTTGATTAGTTATTTGATCAGTTATTTGATCATCTCTTGGCTATTTGGCTGTGGCATCTGGGGCTTTTAGTAAGTTGTTCATAAAAAATCCCCCATCATGTTTGGTCAGTGAGACCTTTTCCCTCAACTGAATTGCCCATAACAGTTTCACAAAGCTTAAAAACTTTTCAGGGCTTCAAGAATATATCGTTACTAGTTTAGATAGTTTGATCTTGCTGCCTGTAACAGGTGTGATTGACTCATATGTAATTGTACTTACGTTACCGATGTTTGTCGGGTGATCAGTTCCTCTGTCACAGAAAGTTGGAGAGGTTTTCCGCAGCCTGGCGACTTCTCCGCCCCCTGGTTGACAGGATATTTAGTAATTCTAAGAGGGGTTAATATCGATCTCTCATGGGAGACCTTGAGGTTAGTAGATTATTTTTTCATCCTGTAACTCATAAACAACCAGTTTTAGTTGTCACCCTGCTTTCTAGCACGATGGTAGCAAATGTCAACTACCATGTCGTCTTTATCAGGGTCATCAAGTAGGAAACATCTAGGACATCTTTTTTAATTTAATTGTTAGTTTCTTGGCCATCTTTTCCACTCCTCATTTTCTTCTAAGACCTAGGCCTTATCTAAGTGGATTACAACCATTGATTTAAACATTCAGTCATGCAAATCATTCTACGAGGCTCCGTAATAGCAGCTAGGTCAAATTAGTGCTCGTAAATGACTAATTCTATTTCCTCTTGTTTATTACCCAGGCTTTTGGCATTGGTGTATAGTTAATTAAATAATCTCTTTTTCCTATCCTCTCTTTGCATTCAGTGCCTTCCTGACCACAGTCTCCAATGGAAATCCATCAAGGGCAGGGTTTACTGATGCCACTGTTTGTAGATGATGGTGGGTGCTCTCCTCACCTCTCTGGGGTCCTTCCAAGTGACAGCTGAGTGTTACAACACAAGAAGCTGCTACCGCCTCTGCTATTCCTGTCTTGCATCTGAGCTGAGAGATGGCGGTCAAGGGCTCCCTTTGTGGCTTTTCTTTTGTCCTACAACATACAATCATGCCTCTGTTCTCTTCTCAGTCCTCCTGAATTGGCAGATTATTGTGCTTTGACATTTTTTGGTCCCCACCCCCTGTTGAAAGACATGTCTGACTTAAAGGGATGTGCCTTACTTCAGGAGTTAGGCCTGTTCAGTGTCCCTTTGGAGCTTCTTTTTCTTATGTCCTGACTTACACTTCCATGTCTGATTTCTCATACTGCTTGTCCTTTATATAGATTTCATTCCCTTCTTCATCTGAAGGAGAATATTTTTTCCCATTAAGAGATGGCTGCTGCTGCTCCTCGTCCCAGGATTTAAATAGACTAGCATTTTTTCCTCTGTTTTGCCAGCACTAAATTCACACAAAATAACAGAAACCCAAGCCTATACGCTGTCAAACAGAGACACTCTCACAGTGTGGTGACCCTCTTTCTGTCACCTGCCACATTTTTCATGCTCAACCTACAGCTGTGAAACTGTTTTTTCCCCCTTCTTCGAACAACAAAGTCCGAAGAACAGTCCTCAGTTTGATGCCTGTCTCAATTTGCAGAACATCCTTGGACAGAAATGACATTGATAATAGCGACAGAAGATCTTCGTGAAAGCAGCAGCAGCTGCTTTTCATTGCCAACTCCTCCAGTGGGTCTGAGCTAATACCAGCCATGCTGCAAACTTTATTTAATTTGTATGGGCCTGTTCCAGAGCCTTCCTATTGACTTCAGGGGCATTGGATCAGGCTGTGTGGTAGCTACAGCTTTGCTTTATGACTCAGTATCACTGCCTTGGAACAGTCTCTGCCAGATCAGTCAGGTTTTCCATTAAAACATTCTCTGAGGAGAGAAATAAGTGTTCAGCAAGCTGTCTGCTAGCAGAAATGTCTGATTTTTCACTTGTGTGTTTTTCCCTAATAACTTTCTCCTCCACCATGAGAAACTTCTGAATTTCATGTGGGACAGTTCTGTGAGTGTGTTATAGAGAGCTGAGAATATCTGCTTGAATCTTTACTAGCTAGTCCTGCTTCTTGTGTTTGAGTGTTACTTTTGCCCTTTCAATATGTGTCCATGTCGTTACCTGAAATGAGAGGAAACTGATTTTTTAGGGGTAAAATGTGCAGACCATATTTCCAGTTATTCTTCTGTGACAGCACTTGGTATTGTGTGACTAACTGACCTGTGACTAAATAACTATAATAGCAAAATAATTTAGCCTAACACCATAAAAATCAAAGCTAAAACTATGACTCTGTAAAGCAGTATTTGTTATGAACTGAGCATATAGTCCGTTAGAGAAAAGCAGACTGCATTACCAAGCTATAGTATATACCTGCCTCTTCCCATGTAAGTGATTTACAAAGGTTGCTTTTTTTGGCTTGTATTTTTTCTGTTTGTTTTTTTCCTGAGGGAGAACCAGACCTGAGGTTTGTAGTCTGACTTATGTTTTATTTTGGTTGTTTTGTTGCTGAAAATGATTAAGGGTGTGAAGTTAAACTGCCCATGTAACACACCTACCGCCACTCTGACTTGGTTCCTTATCTGCTCTGGGATTTTAGTTGCTGATCCATCCACGCTGCACTCAAGGCAGCTCAGCCCCAGGAAGGAAGGAGATTAATTTCTCTTTATACAAATCAGTGTGTTGGTCACAATTGCTTTCCAGCTTCTTGCTCTAACAGGCAGGGAGATATGCAGAGCTATGAAGGACTTCAGCCAACTGGAGAAAATGTGCATATGTATGTGAGAGCAGTGGCTGGAGATACACAAATGCATGGAGAGTTTGTAGAAGAAGGTAACTGCACCTAGAAATTCATGAGTCATCTTCTGATATCCATCTAACTATCTTGTCCCCTAATGACAGGGAAAGATAGAAGATTTCTTGGTCTGAGCAAATATAGGTAGTGATATAAGTGGCCCTGTCTTCATTGTCTTCTTGGGAGTCAGGAATACCCCTGCTAGTCACCCCTGGGAACATCAGATTTCACTTCTGAAATGGAGCTGTGTCTGAACAAAGAGAAGTTGAGACAGATGGATGGAAGTCACAGAGCAAACCATGGCACACCGTGTTCAAGTCAGGACATGAGTGGACGGAACTTCCCGCATCTCAGTGCACAGAAGACAAAAAAAAAGTAAACTAAAAATTATTAGCAGCTTGCAGTTTTGCTGTTGTCTGCTCCTCTTATTGTTTTTCTTCCTCTCTGTTCTAGGAATTCTATAGTAGTGCTATGAGGAATAATCAATTAATGCTTAGAAAGCAATTATAATGATTCCCAGTTTACACATGAATAAACAGAATGCAGCTTAGGTGACTGAGTCACAATCATTTTCTGAGTCTGATAGGGCATGGGCAGCAACAAAGAGCCAGCTCAGCACTTATGCTCTAATTGCTATTTTGCCAGAAAAGTTGGGGCTGGAGATCAAACAGACAGAAATGAGTTATAAAGCTCTCTGAATGTAAATTGCTGTGCATGGTTTAAAAAAAAAAAAATCACTACAGTCTATAGTGATTTCACAAGTACTACATAGCTGAGGCAAGACTTGCTTGAGGTCTCACAGGATGACTGTGGGTCATACCAAGGACAGGATCCAGGCATCGTGACTCTAATGCTGTGCTGAAGCACAAGACCATCTTTCCTCCTTCCTCAAACTTGGTATTTCATTATAGAGTACCTTATCGTGTAAGTCCATATCTGATACTTTCTCATGTGTTCAGCCTGAAACATGGTTAATGTAGAAGTGTCCTTTTTATGTGTGTCATAGCTCATAATGTCTTGCTTTTATTGGAAAATTCACAGCTTCAGTTCAGACACGTGGCTTGGTACTGTGATTGCTCATTGATGTTATTCACAGCTCTGTATGTCCACTGAATAAGTGCCTTCAGCACTATGCATTGAGGTAGGAGAGGATATGTTATAAGGATCACTCTTTTCTCCTCCAGAGATGTAGGTGTTACCATGATGTAAAACCAGGTCAGGATGGTTAATGTCCCTTTCATGTCTGGGGACATATTTTTGTTATTTGAAAACCCACAGAGCCCTTATATAACTGCAGAAGAACAAGAACAAGCCTTGCTATCCTACTTCATATCCTATCAGCCAAACGAGCAAGCCAGCTTTTGAGTCCTCCGGGGTCATTTTATTTTTAGGGCTGATGCCTGAAGCAGGAAGAAAACAGCTTGATCTGTAGGTTCTGCTTAGAGCTTCCAGTGCTGGCAGCAAAAAGCAACTTCTTTTGACATGCAAGCTGAGTTTAACCAATGGAAAAAGCCGTATGGGCCAGTGAGTTGCCATATTTTGAGTGTTGCTGTTCAGAAGCACAGCACAGCTCCTTGTCTATCACAGAGCTGATGTACTTTAGCTCTCTTTAATTTCTACTTGACATTCCAGCTGTTTTTCTGTCTCTTTGTTTAATATCAGGCTTTTTCAGGTTTTTCATTTTTTCTTGTTTGTCTGAAATCCATCTTGGAGACACTTGTTGCCCTGCTTTCTGATCTGTTTTGAGCCCCTGCCAGCTGCTGCTGCCAGTGGATAAAACGACTGAGTCACCCCTTTGTGAATTTTGCATTTGCTTGTGGGGTGGCAGAGCCAAGGCCATCATGAACAAATCAAGCAACCACAACAAAGGCCCAAAACACAAACACTGGGACTTAACCTCAAAGCATATGCTGGAGCCCAATGAGGTGACAGCCAGCAAAAAAGCATACCGAAGGACCTCAAAGCATTACTCAATCTCAGTCCTACTTTAACCACATCAGAGGCATACACCTCACACAGCTCTGGATCAGGGGATAGAGTGGAAGGGAAAAGTAGCAGTGACAAAAGACCTTTTTCCTTCTTCCAGAATGAATTTATCAGAGCAGAGCAGCAGATAAAAAAAAAATGCTCAGGGTTATTGAACACAGCAAAGCTGCAATTGAAGAAAGCAGTACAAAATGCACAAGAGAAGGCCCAGCTTGGCAGACTGGCTCCTCCTTGCACTATCTTGGGCCCAAATGACTGTTTTGCCAGTTCTCCAGACCAGCACCACTTCCTTAGTGCGATGGCGGTGTCCTGTCACCCTGGCACTTCCACTGGTTTGGCTTTGATCTGTACCTGCTCTCATAAAATTGTCCCAGTGCTGACTTGCTCTCAGTGGCTATGTTTCCTTGTTTGCCATGCTTTCTAAACATCCGGCTTGTTACCCTAAGAAACATTATATCAGGAGAAAAACTGTCTCTGGTTGACCTGAAGGGCCAGTGGGTGTTTAGGCTCTTCACACATCTGTCTGCTGGGACTAGAGCTTGCCAAAAGGTAATTTATACTCTAAGTGCCAGCAGTGATTAACTAAACACAGGGTTAATCAGTATGGTGATCCTGAAGCCAGTGGAGATTTTGTTACTTAATTTTGGCTTGATCAGGGTCACCCCTATGCTGCCAGCAGAGGCATGGAGGCATTTGATATAATCTGGGCATCAGGGCTCTGTGGCTACCTCCAGGTTTGATCACTTTTGTTGATGGCGTGTTTTATTAGGGATAGACAGGGGAAAGGCTGAAATGCACTCATCGAATCTGCAAGCAGAGGATGGGACTGTATCAGTGTGTCGTTTAAAATATCCTGGCTTGTAATAGCCCTATAGTAAAAAGATTTTTCATTCTTTAGCCCTGATGCAAAAGGGAAACGGGTTCCTATTTGCATTGTCCCCACAGTGTTTGTGTAATTAATGTACGTGGGGGTTCTCCCTCCCCCACCCTCTCCCAAGGTAAAAAATGACCTTGTCAAAACTTAGATTACAAAATCTTAGTTACTAAGCAATGGGTAGGGCCCCACTGGGATGGCATCCCGGCTCCTGAAATGGTATGTATAGTAAAAACTAATAAAAATGGTGTCAGAGGCTCTCAGGCTTCCAAGTCCCCTGCTGTGTGACCCCCTGATCCCAATTTATTAGCTGAACCCAGGGAAGCAGACAAACCTCGCTGGCTCCAGACTGTAGGCTCCAAGAAAGGAAATAATGCGAGCTCCAGAGCAGCGGCTCCAGAGCAGGAGGGAAGGAAGGAGGGAGGGAAATCCTCATGGAAAACAGTGGGTTGAGAGTAGGGCTGGAGGGAGCTGCTGACAAGAGCCATCTGAGCAGGATAGGGAAGGGAAACTCACTCTGTGATATCTCAGTACCTTGACGTTCAGATGCTTTAAACATGTCAGAGAGGAAGGGAAGGAAGGGGGTGGGGAGAGCGGGGCTTGTAAGGAGGCAACCAGCCAAAGTTGTTTCCTTTCATGTGTTAGCAGCGCGCTTCGGTCTGAGATCACCTTGTGCTGGCGACGGGAGGATTTAGCAGCTGGGGGTGGCAGATGGAGTGGCAAAGAATGTGCCCTGTGGGTCAGAGGGGGATGCGCCTTCCCCCTTCATGCTCCCCGACTGCAAGAATTTTCTCTTTAAAGCATTAAAGGCAATACAGCTCATCATGCTGCTAAACCCCTCTTTGGTGTGTGGTACACATAGCAATTAAAGCATGTTGCATAAGGGGAGTGTGATTTTTTCCTCTCTCTCTCTTTTTTTTCTTTTATTTCCTCTTGAAAAGCTGCCAAAGCAAAGTGATATTGATGAGGATGGCTTGCTTCGATTAGCAGAGGCTGGCTAAGGAACAGTCACCTCCAGCCTGTTCCCCCTCCCCCTCTTCTGCCTTGGACAAGAAACCTCAGTATTTTCTTTGCTTTCAGCAGTTGTCTGTCTGTTCTGCACTTCCAATCTATGCCCAAATCAAGCTTAAGTAGGGGTAGGAAGTGTAACAATAACTCTTCTTGTTTAATGCCAACCATTGCATTTGAAGTGTTTTGGCTTCCCAAGGGTGATGTTTTCAGGAGAAGCCATTGCACTTTTTTAAAGGTATGATTATGCAGTAAAACAGCTAATGATGAAAATGAACAGATGAAGGCTATGTGGAAGGTAAGCATACAGCAGTAGAGCAGGCCTGTCCTATTTGCCAAATCTTTATACCTGTGTAATTTGGTATTTGGAAATGTATCTGGGGTTTCCTGCGGAGCGACTGGCCCAGTGTTTCTCCTACTCAGTGACCTTAATGTTTGTTTCTAAAAGCAAACAAAAGGGCAGGCCCGTAGCTTTGGCTGCCTTAGTGCCGTCTGGCTTGTACGAAAAAGGGTGGTAAGGTTCCTGCTTACCTGGAGGTATCTTGGAGAAATACCCCTGGATATAAGACCAGTACAGATGACAAATTTGGCGGCTGGAAAAGCATGTGTGTACAGGCAGGTTTTTTTTCCTTCATGCTGTTAGGAAATAGGCTGCAGCTCTATAAATCTGGGTTTTTCTGGCTCTGTTTTGTTTCTTTTTAAATCACCGCCAGGGTGATCAGGGTGATAATTTGTGTTTTCTGAGGTCGAACACAGCAATTTTGAAGCGTTGTCTAAAGGAAAGAAATGTAACACACTCCTCCTCTCTCACTCCTTAGCTGTAATCAGCGTGAGTCTGACGGCTAACAGAGGTTCTTGGTAGAGGATCAAGATGTACTTTCTCACCTGAATACACACTGCAACCAAAAAGAGCCTAAACCACCATCCAGACTAGGCTCAGGCGTTGCTGTTGATACATACAGGAACCTGAAATGCTGCTGGTGGTCTGCAGCTCGGTATTTGCCTCTCTGCTCTGCAGTGAAATAGGTATGAACCTTTTAGAGGAAAAGGTGGATGATGAAGGCTGCTTCTCCATGAGTGGAGGCTGGGGATGAAGAGGAGTATGGCTGGAAATGAGGCTGTGTCTGCCCTTCCTTTGGCTAGGGGTTTCCACACTTCCCAGTGGACTATGGTCCTGGCCACTGTAGTTCCTACATCCATGTGCTATGTCCATGTGACTGAAAATAGAGGAGGAAGCATGGTTCCCAACAGGTAGGCTTCTTTCCTGTGCAGGCTTCAGTAAGAAGCAGCCTCAAACCTGATCTAACATAGTTGCCCTACTTTAGGGCATGTGTTCGGCTTTCTGCTGCATGTGGATACATCATCTGGATACTGGTCTCGGGATAGCTGCACTGTGCAGCCATGTCCTACAAGTGCTTCCTGAGGTCTGGGAAGGGGAAGGCAACTCCCTTGGATGAGTGCTATTGTGCGATTTGGTTGTGGTGGAGCCTCAGTATCCACAAATTAAGGGCAATGGTCTCTTTGCCTCACTTGTGTGCTGAAGCAGTGTAGGGGTGGAGAGTCTGAGTTCTCCTTAATGTGGATCCCCCAATAACCTTGGGCAAGTTGCATTTGCTGAATGGCCCTTGCCATTTGTGTCTGAGGTATTGTTTTTCTCAAGATAAGCTGAAATTCTGTGCATTGTTGGATGATTTTTATCTTGCCATCGCAGGCAGGGTGTACTTTAAGTGTGAAAGGAGCTGCTTTGCTTTATAATTTGGATGTGAGGAGGGATTATTTTGCAAGAGGTCGTGGGAGAGTGAGAGAAGTTATGATCAAGTTGTGCCCTCTGGAATATGCTGTGGGATAAAGATGTGGAGTGTGATATCTTCACTTTTCTTCCTTCCCCTTCTGATGATTCAGAGCAGAAATGACCTGGGTCATTTTATGTTAGAAAAGATGCTGGGCTGATGTGAAACAAAAGGAGAAAAGCAAGTCACTGTTTCAAGTGCATTTGTGGTTCAGTTGAATGAAAGCCCAGTCTTGCCAACTCATGATTTGATCATCAGTGCTGCAATGCATAGTCCTTTCTTATAGCTCCAGGTCTTGAGTTATGGAAGGTCTTAAAATATATTCCACCCAACCCACCCTCCTCCCCCATAGGTTTCATGATTTCAAAGAAAATATAGGAAATGTGACCTCAGTGTACCCTCAGGACTGAGGCACTGGAAGGCAATGGATTGAAAACTGGCTCAGATTGCGAAGTGAGAAGATGGTGACATACAGTTCGTATAAAAAGGTAAAGAAAAAATGGCTTTTCAGTATTGCTAGCTCAAACTTTGAACAAGAAAAGTTCCCGGATTTGGATCTGAAAAGGAGCTTCAAGTCACCTATTTGTGGCTCCATGGGTGGGAGCTGATTTTGTAGAAGTGTCATGGAGGTCTGCATTGCAGATGTGAAGGCAGGAGAGCAGCTTTTGCAAATTTTTACTAGTGCTGTGGTCTTGGTCACATTCGTGTAAATTCAGAGGAATATGATTGTCCTGTGTGAACTGATGATTTCTTCCTGTATTGTGGACCAAACCAAAAAATGTGTGCCTGCCTCTGACTCAATGTGACAATAAGGTTTTGGATTTTTTTTCTCTTTTTTCTTACTTTTCTTAAAACTAAAATTTGATTAAGGGGGGAAAAAAAAGTTTAAATCTCTGTTCATAGTGGGACACAGCAGTATCCTTACTGAGACCAAAGTAAGGTGCATGCATACGTATAGTGAACACTTTGATTACTGTCAATGCCATTGGATAGTTGTGTGCAGAATGAATATCCCCACATAGAAAATGCATTAATCAATACACCAGTTACTTCCTTAAGAGAACTGAAAGTTGCATATGGATTTGGAAGTATGGCAAATGCAGTCGTACAATACCAGTGAACAAACTAATACTCTAATGTGAATGAAAAATCTCCTACTCCCATTCCTGACCTTGAGAACAAGCTTGGCGGCATGAACGGTATTTTGTCTCTTCCTGCTGTATCAGTTGGTCTAGTAAAGAGATTTCCTTGGAAAGGAAAAAGATGTATTCTACAGTCAGTAAGTTATGTGCTGGTTTCTGGATGGCAGTGAAGGGCAAGGTTAGGTTAGACTATCACAGGGATATTTGGCAGGGTACGTTTGCTGACAGTGTTTGGAGCCGTCAGTGAGAATGCCACCGGGGAGCGTCCACGTGTATGTTTAAAACCTGCTTTGTGAATTCAGACGTGAAGCAGGCCAGAGAAGATATAAAAGATGTGAAAGGAGTATGTGAGCTTCTCCCTAAGGTGAGATTTTGGATGCAATAACCTGTTTCTGTCAGGCTGTGTTAAAGTAAATAGGTTAATAACTGTTTTGGTTTTTACCATTAATCCTGCTTCTGATTTCCACTTAGGTATATTTGTGAGTTTGCTATATAGTTCTAGAGGGATTGGTCAGAGGTGAGCTTAACAAAGAAAAAAAAAATTCAGTGAATTCACCCTAATTTCAGTGTAACCTGATAAAGATTATGCAGAAACATTGCTGCCACTACAGAGCAAGATAGCGCTGATCCCTCCTGCCTCACCCATGTGTTAAGACAATGATTTGGGGCATGGAAGCAAATGGGTGTCGTGCTCTGGTGATGGCAGTAGCTCCCAAACCCTGCTGAGTTCCTGCAAGCATTGCAGAGCATGTGCTGCCTCATGGATGGCAAAATACCCTCTTTTGCTTTGGGGTGTGAGGCACAATGGTCGAAGGGCTGTGCCCTACTCCGAAATGTAAATTTCTGCTGCATTTTTAATTTTAATTACCAATTTATCTGTTTTAAGAGAGAATAACTTTCTTGGTTTAGTTGGCTGGGTTTTCTTAAGTTGAGCTTAATTTACGAGAAGATCAGGAACCCCTGGCCTACACCATGTTTCCTCTAGTTCAAACGTAAGGGATAGAACCAAAGGGCAACGCTGAGCTTGGGGAAGAGAGAATAGCAATTTCAATGTAATCATATTATCTGCACAAACATTGCACTTCACAGTCCCAGCCAGAACCTGCGCCCTTTCTAAAGAGAGTGTGTCTGAAATGTAGAGAGCTAGAAAGATGAGGGGAGCAGAAAAGCCAAGAACAGGGCAAGAAAATAAATACTGGTTGTAAAAAGTCTGGAGGGGAGGGTAGATCTAGTGATCAGACTGTTGAGCCTTAGATCTATAAATACTGGTACCATGTTTGTTCCCTCCCGGGCCCCATTGTCAAAAAGACTTTTTTTCCCCTTGTCAACCAAAGAGAGATAGACATGGTTTATTTGAGTGAGAACAAAGTACGTGCCCCTTTCCCAGGACTTGTCACAGCTGTGGGGATGTGGGTATGACAGGGAAAGGTGCATTTCAAATGGACCTTTTCAGGAGGTGAACTCATTGTCCCTTAAAGAATCAGATGATTTACAGTGTCTGTTTATGGGCAAAAAGTAACATCTTTCTCTTTCTGCAGTATACTTAGGAGAGACATAATAGCCTGGTCATGTGCTGGAAAGAAATGACTCATTTCATATTGAGTCTAAGTGAAACTAATGTATTACTCATTTTTATGCAACTCTAGTAAATTGTACTTATTAAGGGGGGGTGGGGGTGGATGGAGGAGGGACAATTACCTAAAGTCGAACCAATATGTACTAGAAAATTAATTTAGAAATATGGTTGACCTCAGCTTCCTTATAATGAAAATCTGCTGACAAACCTTGTGATTTTGTTTCTCTTTTAAAAGCAGCCCTTGGGGTTGCTAGTAGTTCAGGTGTCAGGACCAGCTACTGATTCAAATCCTGGCTGGATGATTTTGCCATTGTTCTTCCAAAGAAAGACTCCAGATTCAGTCATCTTCTGTGCTTTCTGCACTGCTTGTTGCTAAAGCATCTGAGTCCGACCCCACTGCTGAGGTCTACTGGTGGTGTGTGAAAGAGCTCTGCAGGCTGCTGAACTGCACTGCTTTAGTGGCTCTGAACATGGTGAACACTCGTTCTTCTGATGATGCTAAAATCCTTTGAGGTGTCCATGCACCAAGGTGGGCTGATCCCTGCTTCACAGCCCCTCGTTGATTTTTTGCTGACTGTCTTCTGCTTAGAGCAAATAATCCAAAACCCATTCTCATTCCCAGCACTATTTATCATTGAATTCTGATTAACTGAAGCCACGTATCCAGAGGAGCTAGGAAAATGGCAGCAATTTTCAATTAGAATATCCAGAACAACCTTGTCACCTCTTTTATAATCATTGCTTTTATTTTCGAAGGTTAAATAAGATCATTTTTAACAGCACTGAGTGCTATTTTTCTTCAGCCATGCTTGCAATGCGTATGGGTAGAAGTCCCACGCACCACTAAGCTGCGATTAAGATCAGAAAGAGGGCTCTGTGTTCTCTGATGTCCCATTTTTTCATCAGTGATTTCCATTCATATCTGCTGAGTTCACAGAATGGAAGGTCTCTGGGTACCTGGGAGGAGCATGCTGCTTGATACCTTACCTTCCTCCTTCCTCTCTCTCCGTGAAGTTTATGGAGTTGGAACGGAGCTGGTGACTCTGTTGCTGGCGTATGACATACCACAGCGTCTCCTTTGCTCTCCAGCAAGGTCACTGCACTGGCAGCAATCAAATTTGATCTGATTTGGATTTTGGTGACAGTTTGACTCAGGAAGGGACTAAGGAGAACAGATATGATATATCATAAAGGGGATTTTTTTTTTTTTTTGCTTGTGCTTTTTTATGCGGTTTGTGTGTGTGTGTGTTTATTTTCTAAATCACTCTTCTGGCCATTTCTTTTCACAAATGATAAGAAAGGAGCCTGGGAAAAAGCAAAACTACTAAAGTACTTGGAGTGATTCTGGCTTGTTTAAAGTATGGGCAGACACTTCTCTGAAACTGGAGAGGTCTAATCCTTGCCCTTCGTTCAAATAAGCTGTAAAAAGCACTTATACTTCTGGAAACAAGGACTGAAAGCAAACCTAAGCAGAGCCCATAGAGTCCTTCAGCTCAAGGGGTTTCAATACACTTGTCTTAGTGTCTGTGTAAGAGAGACTGGTTAGGAAGCACCTGGAAACTTATCTAGTTTTTCCAGCTATTCTGACTGATCTAATAACAGATCTTATTTCTGCGTACAAACACTGCCTAGGCCCTTAGGTACTCAGTGCTGAAGCAAAGCACTGCAAGAAAAATAATTGAGACAAAATGGAAATACGGTTTCCTCCTGTTGTTGGTCCCAACTTTACCCCAGCTCTCAAAGGGCTATGAAATGTTGTGCTTTATGAGTGCTTGGATAATGATGGAAAAATGTTATTTTCTTTTTCAGGTTTTTGCATTCACTTTGTGCTTTGTCAGTTTGAAAAAAAAAAAAAAGGCTGAGGTTTGCTAGTAGAGTAACTATGGCATGTGTTCAAAGGCCTTGGTATGTAGCATAACGCTTTTGCTATATATAAAAAAAATCTGATTTTTGTTGTTTGTTGCATTTCTTATTGAAAGTTTAGTGAAATGTGGATGGCTTTATAGCAAAAAAAAGAAAAAGGATTAATAACCTAGATGGCTTTTAGCTGCAGAAAGTAGCTGTGGAGACCTAGGCAAAGTGAAATCAGAGTTCACCAAATTCACTGCTTCTTTTTAAAAATCACATCTATGAGTCAGCAGAACAAGCTCCTCTCCCATCTAAAAATGTTCATCTTGGAGACGTTCAGAGCCGCTGTGTTTCCAAGCCCCAGCGAGGCGTGGCTGGCGCGGGGATGGGGCACAGCTCTCTGCTGGCGGCCGCAGCAGCAGGGCTGGGACCGAGCACACGGCTCCTCTTGACGCTTGCAGTGCAGCAATGCTCGTGGTGGCCACGGGAGCTGTGGATAGAACGCTCAGCCTCGCACGCTCTGGTGATTCATCAGGAGCTGCTCTGCTCGAGCCCGGGGTTGCAGCTCATTCAGATGCCTGGCACGGACCGCACTTACCCCCTCGCTCGTATGTATGAACAGGGGCAGCCCTGGCGGTCAGAGCAGTGGGTGACCAGGGTTCACGTCAGTGGGATTTTGTATTCTGGTTGTGGCTAGAATTGCACCAACCCTTTGTTAAAGCAAAAAAAAAAAAAAAACCCCCAAAAAAAAAAAAAAACCCCTTTTTTTTTTTTTTTTTTTTTTTTTTTCTTACGCTATGGAATTACTCCAGGCATCTGACTTACTCTGTCAGCCTTTCCTTGGCAAAGTGGCCTCACCTCCCCAGCAGAGTGACTCAGGATGCTCAGCTTGCTGGCTAAGGCTTTCTTTCTCTCCCTTCTTCCATGTCACTGTACACCCTTTCCCTGCCTCCTCCCTAGCATTTTTAGCAGGAGAGCTCGTTGAGAAACACAACCATCTTCTTCAGCGTTGATCCGTTTTTGACATTTTCTGACCCGCTCCTCTGAGCTGCACATCACTGATCAGAATCTCAAACAAGCTCCTTCACCTGCTAATGCAGTGTTAAGGTGATCAGCACTCAAATCCCTGAGATCTCTCCTTCTTCACAGAGGTTAAAGAGAATCGTTTTTGAAAACTTTAGCTTTCCGCCAAGTTAAAAGGGAGGAGATCAATGGGATCTGTGCAGTCCTGTTACAGTGCCCTGGAGGTTACGTTCCCAGCCTGCTGATAGCGTCCAGGCTGCTGAGCGCTTCCAGTGCCATCTGGATGTGTCCCATCTGGAAAGGTTCAGGAAAAACCATGTGGCTGGGAAATGCAGGACTGCCTCAGGTAGGAGGTTTTGCAGGAAGTTTTTGGCAAGGGAGCTGCTAGGTAGCCTGCGATTATCACAGCTCTAGCACCCCTGCCTGGGATTTATAGGGCTATTTGGCTGCTGCAAAGCGAGACCATAATGACTTACACCAAACCATGACGAAGCAATTGGAAAGAAATGAAGTGGGCAAAATGTTACCCTACTTGGCAGCCATGGCTTGGTAGGTGAAGTGTCACGAAGACAGACTCTAGCACTAGAAGAACCTGAGAGGGGCTGATGGTGTCATCTACCACCACCTGCAGCAGTGCTTCTCTGACATTGCTGTCCCATGGTGGCCACGTGTCTCGCCGTATTGCCTCCAGGTGCCCAGGAGCTGGCTGTACAATTAGGGTTTTGCATTCATCCGATCCTGAGACTGGAGAATTCACATATTTTTATTGAATTACCAAATCTAAAGAAGACTAATCTCTGTTTATTCAATTAGGCCTCAGACTGTCATAGAGGTCCTAGTTAAAAAAAAAAAGAAAAAAAAAAGAAAAAAAAGGGATGAAAATACTTTACAACAGAGAATTTTGACTACTATTTGCCAGTCTTTGTAAGTAAATGGTTTTCCTTGGTTCTTAGACCCGTGATGGAGCAGGCTGTCCCCTTGATTGATGTTAAGTGGAAGCTGGATTTCTGGGGTTTCCTCCTTGTCAGTAGTTTCTTGATGTGGCCAATTTATTCTGCTTTTATTTGATAGCGGGAAAAGGTTTTATATGTTGACATCAGAGTCTTTTTGCACTTTACAGTATGTGTCTGTTCACTGATTACATTTCTGAGAACATCAGAAATGCGGGGTTACCTGCAAGCCTTGCAGGTCAGCCCCATGGGGCTGCAGATGCCTGAAAAATGACTTCATTGACATTACAGATAGTTGCTATTGTAGGTTGTCATGTGGCGGAGAGGAGACGTCTGCTTGTCCCAAACTGCGGGTTCAGGGACTCAGAGACACGCAGTCCATGTGGCTGTATTGCTAATCTGAGTGTCTGCACATCGTCCCAAGTGATCAGCAGGAGTCTGGGGTGTCACTGCAGGGCACCCTGTAGACAGGCGATAATCCATGGCTAATTGCAGCCATGTTGGATGGAAAAGCATGTCCTGTTTCGGCAGTGCCATGTATAGGAATGTCATATTTCCTAAATGCATTCTTCTTGTTCTGGACATCTTTGAAAGTGACAGTGATGCTTCACGTTGGCATAGTTCTGGCAATGGTGAATTTGATTTCAAATTGCTGTGCCTTACAGCTAAAAATGTTCTGCTTTGCCCAGCAGCTAGTTGACGATACTCAGTTGCTCCTTGTCTGGGATGGTTCTCTGGCTGCTCTCCAGAGTTGATGCTATCTGAAGGTACCAGGCATGAACTTCTTATCCTTTTCCATTCTCTTATTAGCAGCCTGGTATTGGGCATGGAGGAGGTCACTTGGGTCCTGCTAGTCGGTGCTATGAACTGTGGGCAGTGTACTGGGTGTGAACTCGGCTGAGGGGTCCTCTAGAGGCTGTGCTGTGCTGGGCAGGGACTCGCTCAAGCCCGGCTGGTGCATCCCATGGCCTTGGAGATTAGCATGGCCGTGTGCCACACTGATGTAGGTTGTGTCCCCTAGCCAGCCCTCAGTGAAATCTTCAGTGCTTTCTCTCCCCTGGTACATCAGCTGAGTGTCAGGCTGTGGTAGGATGCTGATGCAGCCAGCCCGACCTGGGTGCTGGACATAGCTGTGGGAAGAAGGTCCCAATACAGGGCTGTGTCCCGGGACTCTGGGGTGTGAGATGAGGGTGGGCAGGAAAGGGCTGCAGGATGTGCATCGGTGTGCAGCATAGGGTGGTAGGTGGACATCCTAGGAGCTGGTGGTCTGGATATAAGCAGGGACCTTCACTGGGGCAACCCATGGGAATGAGACAGCATGCAGTGTGGGGATGTAGCCTAGGAGATGATGAGCTCGTGCTTCACTGTCGTTAGTCTCTTAAAGGTGATCTCTGCTAACCACAAATAGGTTGTAAAAAGAAAAGAAGACAAATGGTAGAGACTAAATATAGTTTAAGCTAGTCAATGGCAACAAAAATAGGGGGATTTATTTAAATTGAACTGCATTTGAAAGTCTATTTTAATCTAGTCCCTGTGCTCCATTCATCATGTTGCTGTCTGGGCATCGTTTTCAGTGCTGCTGACCCCGAGCATGTAGATGCATATGCAGAGCTGGGACTGTATTTCCACCATGTCTGTGCAGGCATTCCTGTTAAAACCAGGCGTGAACTCCTTAGGGGAAGGGAGTGAGGGGGTTCAAGGAGCCCCACCAGCTGTGTTCGGAGTAACTCATGTGCTCTCTTGGGGTACAGTGGGGTTGTGCCCTACTCCCAAATCCTGTCTCTTCTGTTCAGATTAAGGCTAGGTCTGATCAATAGAGGGTAGAGCAGGGGACTTGAAGGCAGAAATTTGGTTTCTATTTCAGGCAGTGCCCCTGCAACATGCTTTTTAAGAGGGCTGGTAGATTATGCGTTTCCCACAACCAAAGGGAAATGTACTCAAAAGGGAGTGTTAAAAGGCAGCCAAGGGAAAGAGGAAAGGGGTGATGTGATCTGATACCCACTGACCTCTCTTGTATAGGCATATCTCCCCTTCTCTTGGGTACCCTGAGAAACACACAACTCTCCACAGAACGGATGTTCTCTGAATATTCTCCCGCACACCCTTTTTTTTCCTTCCTTTAGCCCTTGATCTGTTTAGAAATTCTCATTTGTTTGCCTCTCTGGTTTCCATAACCTCACTGACACTGAAGCAATGAGGAAAACTTAGCGTTAGCGGCTTAACAGTGGAAGTTCAGCTCAGTCCAGCTGTGGGCAGTTCAGTGTTCGCTCTTCCTTTGTTTTTTTGTTTGGTTTTTTTTTTTTTTTTTTTTCCACTATCATCTCCATTTCTGTAGAAACAGCTGACACCTTAGTCACAAGATCAGAGTCACAAATCTACCAAAACTCTTAATACCTAGTTGTATGTTTGTGTGTGCATTTTCTTTTTCAGGGTAAGTACATATTTTAAGGATGGAATAACATTTTGTCCAAGAATCAACAGTCCACAGGGAGCCAACTAGTCTAGCAGCCAAGACTTGTGCTGTTTCCTTGAGGTTTTGGGGATGAGTTGCTTGCCTGTCCTCTTACATAAAAGTATAGCAAATTGTCAGAAGAAACACATTTTTAAATATACAACACCATCAGTCAGAGCTTAAGAGAAGCTCATTGGCTGGAAAAGAGATCAAGGCAACTGGGAATTTGGATGACCTGACTGAGGCATTTGGACTAAAAGGTTCTTTTTCATTCACTGGAGCTAGTAATTTTTTTTTTTTTTTNNTGGTTTTTTTTTTGTTTTGTTTTTTTTTTTGTTTTGTTTTGTTTTGTTTTGTTTTTCTTTAGGTAATCAGCCAGGAAAGAAATAAAATATCCTCCTCCTTCCTCCAGGCAATGAATCTGGAATCAGAATCCTATTGTGTTACTTTATAATTTTATTTTTTTTGCTAAGGACAGATTGCTACTGGGTATGAGTCTTTGCCTCAGAGCATGCTGGAGAAGGAGCCAGCATGCAGCTCTGCTGTCTGGGGTGGTTCCATTGCTCTGAGAAGAAGCCAGTGGTTAATTTAGGTTAACTACAGTTGTCTGGGGATGATACCCCCAGTTTTACAGTCTGGGTTAGGTCAGCTTTAATCAGCCCTGCCTAAGGAGGGAGCTCTGGCAGGAATTACACCGAGCAGAAGAAAAGCCTGGTGCAGTACTTTTTGGGCTAGTTGCATGACGTTTCTATACAGTTGGTTGGCCATGGCAGGAGGAGAGGTCCTTGCAGCTATTCTTTCTCAAGAGGTGTCATCAGGACTCTTCCAGGACAAATTCCTGCTCCCCAGACATTGCTAGGTATGCAGGTTTCCCTGTGATTACACCAAGGCTGGGGGAGAGGCAAGGTAGGACAGCTTGTTGAGTCATCTTTCCTATGTATCCTCAGAGCAGCAGGGCACTGTCTGCAACATAAACACAAAGGAGATGTCTATGAAATTTCATTAAATTTACAGGCAGCGATTGTTATTCCAGAGCAAGGAGAGGAGATGGAAAGAGGCTGAGGTCCAGCTAGGAATTGGCTAGACTAGTTCTTGGATTGTTTTCCACACTGTGGTTATCCTTATCTGCATCTGGAAACTGGAGTGTGTTGTATGTGTTCGTAAGACCAAGCGGATGTGTGAAGTGTTCTGGCAAAGTCAGAAATCTCATTTTCCCTTCAATATAATGCAGCCTGATTAGATTGTTATTGACATGCTGAGAACCTGTTAGAGTTGTTACATCTCTGTGGAAAGGCATCTGTCTATTCCTTTTCTCCCTTCTGCGTGGAAGGATTGCAGTGCTGGAAATGGGAAGGACCTTTCAGACTGCAAATACAGCTGTGAAATAAATCTGTTGGGAAAGCACAGTGTGCCTGCCAGCTGACCAGCAGTTTGACAATGTATGTGGAACTGTAAGCCAATTAACAGCAGTCTGGAACAATTAGTAATTCCCGG